>APFE030002727.1:131389-175322 GCA_000404065.3 Pinus taeda
CCCCCCCCCCCCCAACTGTAGCTAGTGCAATGTACAGTGTGTGGTACTAGTCATGCAAAGAATATAACACATACCCAACAAACATATCAACGATAAATTCCATTCCCAAAATCTCTGAAGCACCAATGCACTAAGAAACCTTTACCCAAACCTCCTCTTGATGTAGACTCACAAGGTATCGGTTCAATCTCATGAAGATTTGGGAGTTGTGACATTCCAAAGGATCACTTATAGACATATAAGCATTCCATTGTCAGCATAGCCAAGGTCAACCACTCAACTTATTAGTCATGCAATACATGACATTCTCATTTAACTTAGAGGAATATATCCCATTTCACATAACTTCCATATTCATACAAGAATGTAATTTAACAGTTAGGTAATACATGCATACTTATTCAATTTAACCTTTACTATGAACATAATAAATATAATTGCTCTGAGCCCATGAATACATACATACTCAATAAATTCAGCTTGACATATACAAAGGAGATGTTGAACCACAATTATAATTCATTCACAAAACAGAAATATAATTATCTATTCTTCTTCAATATGCTAGAAAATTGGGGATGGGACTGCCACTTTCCACCCAACCATAGGCATAGCTACACTGCAATTCTCTTACATCTAGCCGCTACTTAGTCAGGTCCAATGTCTAAAGGATGCTTCAATTATGCCATTACGCCAAAGTTCAAACTCAGAGTATAGATTTGAAGGCTAATCTCCTTCAAGGGCTAGGAAACAAGGATGTCACCTTCCAAGCTCCAAGTCAGGACTCAATTCATGACAAGTATTACCACTAAGGACTACACAGCACAAAGGAGTATACCTTCTCCACCCCTCTAGTTCCTTCGTGATCCTCCCTCTCTAGTGTTTCTCTTGCACAATGCAAGCACATAGCAAAGTTCCTCTCTACCCCTTACCCAAGGGGAGGGATTCTCTCAATAGTTTCACCATCTATCTTTAATCAAACCAAGACTTTGTAGTATAATTCCACACAAATGCTTAAATTTCACAAGTTTCTCAATGGTTTGGGTTACAAAACGTTAAGATTTATTTTCATCTCCATCTCCATACTTGCTCCAATACTCCTCTCGCTTCCAAAACACGAACCCACCCGCCCCCCCCGCCACCGACTTCCCCACAAAAATTAGTTTTCATCACATAGGGGGGTCTGCAATTTCCCTTCTCGAGTTTCATATTCAACCCAAGGCTACCATGAGGTACGTGACCCCTTCCTAGGCGGCTCCAATATCTCTTTCCATAGTCCTCAAAGCTATCAAGGGAAGTTGGTAGCTCAACTAGCACATCGGGGGGGATATGGGAATTAAATTCAAGGAAGCTTGGAATATTTTCCAATCCCTTTCACAGGCTTCCTAATCAAGCTATCCTTCTATATTATCAAGATCCATATAGGCATGTCCTCATCCTTGGATTTAGCATTTTCATAGTTAACCAAATTAACATTTACATTAGCCGATTTTCCCTACAACAATGTTGGTTCTCCAGCATCATCGTCCTTTTAGTTACATCACATAATCTAGGGATTACTAAAAAGATATATTCCATTCCCCTCCTCCTTAAAGGAGCATAGTCCTCAATGTTCTACTTTCAATAGAATTGAACTTTATATAGACAACTTAAGAGTGAGTTTTATATAGTAAACAAAAATGGGTATGCATTTCTCATGGCATCCTCTAGCTCCCAAGTTTCTTCATGTGGTCCAAAGTGCTTCCATTGCACCTTGACTTGCTTGATGACTTGATTTCATAGCATGGTTTTCCTCCTGTAGAGTATGCATTATGGTTTCAGCTAAAATTGTCCCTCAAGTTCCCCCTGTATTATTATCCAATCAATGATATGATTAGCATCATGTATATACTTTTTAAGAAAATATATATGAAATGCATCATGTACCTTTATTTTAGGAGGTAAGTAAATTTTTTAAGATATTGATCTCTCTCTAAAAGATTTGGGAGGATCCACAATATCTCAGTCCTAACTTAGCACATGATCCCACTCTTAAGAAAATTCTCTCTAGCTTGATTCATTGTCCCACCTAAAATTCCTTATGCATATTTTTATTGTCTACATAACTCTTCTACCTGTCTTAGGTTATCTTCAATGATTGCCTTATACCTTGTCTCATTTCCTTTAACATATCTAGCCTAAGTGTGACTCTATCCACCAGATCATCCCAACTAAGTGGGATTTTACACTTCCTATAATACATAGCTTCAAAAGGGCTTATATTTAAATATTCTCAATAGCCATCATTGTATAAAAACTATGCCAAAGGTATAAATTCTTCCCATCTCTTGGGTTGGTGCATGGCATACATTCTGAGCATGTCCTCTAAACTTATATTTACTCTTTCTATCTACCCATCAGTCTAAAGGTGATATGTTATGTTCAAAGCTAACTAGGTTCCAAATCCCATAAACAATTCCTTCCAAAAATTAGAAATAAACTAGGCATCTTTATCTGAGATGATCTTTCTGGGCATGCCATGCAATATGAAAATTTCCTTCATAAAAACATGGTCAAATATTTATTGCCTAAAAGGTAAATTTCACTAGTGTAAAGTGAGTTTTCTCGCTCAATTTATCAACTACCACCATGATATCATCATGTTGTTTAGGTTTTTTTGCAATCCAATGATGAAGTTCATTGAGATGACTTCCCACTTCCATTCAATAATTGGTATTGGCTAAAACAATCACTTTGGGTGTTTGTACTCGACTTTAACCTATTGGAATTCCAAACACTTGGAAATATATTTAGTAATCTCTTTCTCATGCCCAACCAATAATAAATTTTCCTAGTGGTTGTTATCATCTTTTGATAACCTAGATAACCTGCATGAGGTTCCTATGAAACTCTTCCATTATAAGTTTCTTTAGTTTAGCTACATTGGGTATGTACAACTTGTTTTTGAATAGAAATAATCCCTCTTGGTTTAATAGGTAGTATTCTCCAATTATCCCCTTTGCCTCTTACTACAAACACTTATTTACATGTTGGAAGTGCTCATCTTCCTGCAATGCTTCTCTGATCATTTTTTTAATGTTTGCAGCACATGTGCTTATGGATGCCATGTGTATTACTGATATACTCCTATTGAGTGCATTGAGCACTTTATTCTCATTTCCTTTTGATATATTTGATGTTAAAATCAAACTCACTAAATATTATCATCCATCTAGCTTTCCTAGCACTTAATTGGGTTTGATCAAGTAAATATCTCAGACCAATGTGATCTATCATTGATGTGAAACTTCTAAGACTCAAGCAAGTAGTGCATGCACACTTTTAAAGCATGCATAATAGATACCAATTCTAATTCATGTATCACATAATTTCTTTCATGCTCATTCAAAATCAAGACTCATAACTACTTACACGTCCATCTTGCATGAGAACTCCACCAAGTCCCTCCTTGCAAGCATCGATGCATACCCAAAAATCCTTGTCCAAGTCCGCAATATTCATAATAGGGGCATGTGTGATTAGATGCTTTATATGATCAAATATCATCATGCACTCATGTCTAATGAAATCACCCATATTTATTTTGCAATGTTGTAATGGGGTGCCCAATATTTGAGAATCCATATATAGATATCCTATGATATTTGGCTAGCCCCATCAAATATCTAACTTTTGTTACATTTCGGGAGGCAGACCACTCTAATATGGCCTTGACCTTTTTTGGATCAACTACAACTCCTTCCTTTGAAATAACATGGCCCAAGTAGTGCATTTTTTATTGGAAGAAATTTCACTTGATGAGATTAGCATATAGCTTATGCTCCCACGACACTTGCAACACTGCCTCCAGATGTTCATTATGCTCCTCCCTCATCTTTGAGTACACCAAGATATCGTCAATAAATACCAGCACAAACTTATCCAAGTATTTATTGAGAACATTATTCATCAGACACATAAATGTGGTTGGGGCATTTGTCAATCCAAATGACACCAATATGAATTCTTAGTGTCCATATTAAGTTTTGAATGTTTTATTATGAGAATATTTGTCCTTGATTTGGACTTGAACATACCCAAATATCAATTCTATTATCAAGGATATCTGACCTTCATAGTTGGTTAAAAAATTCATCAATCCTGGGCAATAAATACTCATTTTCTAGAAACATTTTGTTTAGCTATCTATATTCATCCTAAGGGTGTTATCCTTCTTTTTCACAAATAGCTTTGGATTCTCCCAGGGAAATACATTGGGTTGAATGTAAACTTTATCCAACATCTCTTTCAGTTGCATTTTTAGTTCCACTAACTTAGGTGTGCTCATTCTATAGGGTTCCCTGGACAAAAGAATTTCTCCAGGAGTGAGATCTATCGAGAAATCAATATCTCTCTTAGGTGGAAGACCTAGAATCTCCTCAAGAAACACATAATTATATTCATGTAGTATGAGGTGGTCTTAAATTATTAGCTTGTTGTATGGCATACAAGGGACAACCCTTCCTGCAACATTTTTTTAATTGTAGAGCTGAAATCTTACACAAACAGTTTTATATATTCCTTGCAACAACCTCTACTATCCTTCCTAACCTACTAATGATTCGTATTATTATCATCATTTGACACCTTCCTTTCCTTCATTTTATCCATTTTTCATTTACTTTTAATCATGTATTATCCCTTTTTATTCTCACATGCAAAATTTAGGCTTAAGATGTTTTTCAGTACATTTATTAGTATTCATGTGATTTTTAATTAACATTAGAATGAATCATTATATTGTGTATTTACTTTTGAAGTGAGAACTCATGTGTGGACAAGATATAGGGTTTTACTTCACATGCTATGAAATTATGTTTGCCATAAATCATGATTGATGCACATTCCTTGCCATATATTTAAGTTATTTTTTTGGCTACAACAACTATGGGGATCCCATGTGTTTAAAATAACTATTGCAAAATCGGAACTCTACTGCAAAATCAGACATGTAATAGTTGTTGTGAAATCATAACTTTGTTGTAAAATTAGACCTGTAGTGGCCTGCTATAAATTAGACTTGTAGTAGCCTACAGTGAAATCATACTTGTAGCAATTGGTGCATATTCTAATTTTCTCCTTTGTATATGGATAATAATTGCAAAATTTAAATGGATATCATATGAGGTTCAAATGCATTATAAATAAAGTTCTACAACAAGATGGATCACCAATCGGACAACTACTTGGGGAAGAAAATGAAATATATATTTTTCATAAATTTAATTAGAAGGCATACTTCTATGTGCTCAATTGTTCATATTCACTTTTATTATGGATTTTAAGCTCCTCAATATAAGTACTATGTTCCTAGGGATTTTAATACCATTAATAATTATTTTTGAACATATTTTGAGCATGTTATTCTAGCCCTCATGACTAAATTTGAATTTGACAAGTATGGGCATTCCAAAATATGTAGGAAGTTAACAAGAATCTTTGAACTATTCTAGTTGTTGTAACTACTTGAGAATCTCTTATCTTCAAGTGCATTTATATTTAGATATTTGTTGTATCCATTTGAGGATATTCTCTGGTGGATCTATATTTAGAAAATTGTTGTAACCACTTGAGAATATTTTATCCTCAAGTGGATCTATATTTAGATATTTGTTGTAACCACTTGGGAATCTCTTATCCTCAAGTGGAATTTTAGTTTCAAGAAATCTTTTGTATAAATAAGAGTGCCTCCTCCACGCCAAAGGGGAGGACTCTTAGAGAACTTTTCAAACTTATGATGGAATAACATCAAGTTTATTTTCTCATATTTCCATTCTCTAGTTTAGATGTAGAGTTCTTTACTTTAGTATTATGGGATAGCTTGTTACTTTGTTCTCAGTAGAAATGGATCATCGTAGCATTTTATTTCATTGCATATTTTATTTTTATGTAATTTTACTTCTTACATATTATTTCTTGTACTTGTGTGTTGTTCATGAACATTGCATCTTTGACCCTTGTTTTATTTTAATTGTACATAAGAGTGACTTTATGATGAAAGAGATGTTTGAAAAATAAAAAATAAAATAAAAGAATCTAACATGTAGATAAAATGGAACTAAGTTGGGAGGACATGTCTGAGTACGGTTTCTCGTGAGGTCCCTCCATATGGTCTCATTGGGACAACGTATTAGTTGGGTAATGATCATCATAAGTGCCATTCTTATGGCCTTACTGGTGTGGTTTATCTTGTAAAAGACCCATGCTAAAAGATAATTGGAAATCTTCATGGATATGAGCCCATGGTAGCGTACCCAATTTAGTCCAAGTACTCTAACACATAAAAAATAGACCAAATGACACCCCTGTCCTAGCTCAGAAACTTATTCATGATGATCCAGAGATGGCATGGACTTACCCTTGACCTAACCCTAATAGCCCTTTATCACCATTGATTTGACCATATCGACTTGCTAGTGATAGATGAGCCCCTTTTTCCACCTAATTATATGACCATGTATGGTGACATGTACCCCATAATTTGAGGAAGGATTTGACCCATCAGGAAACATGGATACAAAGGGATGATAATGATTTTCCTTAGGTGGTATATTTTGATTATTGTATGCATATTTGAAAGCTTATATGATTTATATAATGATGTAAAACTAGTTTGTTGCTTGTGTTTTTGGCTTGTGACCCAAGAAGTTCAAAGGCGCCCAAACCAATGTACACCCTTCAAGCAGTCAGCATACATCTAAAACAACATTCACCTCAAATCTATAGTAATTTTGGAGTATTCAACTCATTTAAGTTGATACTATAATTACATTGACAACACTTTGAAAATAACTGATCTGATGTTTAAAAAGTGGGTTTTGTAATTACAATGTTAGTATAAGCTTGAGGATGAGTTTTATGTAGGTTGGATCTTGGAGTTGATGTAACCATCATTATTTGTTTGATAAAATAAAACTCGGAGACGTGGCCCATGGAAATAACCCTATGAATATACTTCAATTTGGATTTGAAATCACTCTAATTGGACGTTAGATGGAAAATTTATCATGAAAATTACTGCCATGTAGTCTAGGCTAGCCACCACTCCCTAGAAGGTAACAATGAAAAAAACATGTTTTTCAATAATTCCTTCAAGAAACTTATGTTATATTCATTACTTATAATAATTTTGATGTTTATTGGAGAAATAAAGTCCTCATAACTCCTTTCCTTCATAATCTCACCATATGTTGCAAGAAAAATGCTAGTTTTGTAGGTTAAAGAAGGACCATGGATGTCAATCCATGAAAAAGTGAGTTTTAAGGAGAAAATTTCATGAAACGGGGAATTCTATCATGTTATGATTATTCCTTGAATGAACCATGTTGGAATATAAATTCCATATGGACATGTTGCTGAATTGTTCCAGCTATCGACCTACAAGGATATTGAATAAAGTTTCAGATTAAGAGAGTTACATAAGAAAAATGAAGAATTGATTAAATACTAGTGCTGCAAAGTTTAGCTCCATTCCTATTTCAATGGATACATTTATGCACAATCCCTTTCAATAAAATATGAAGTTCCGTGGTATGTCCATACATCCTCCCAATTGAAATTACGACTAAAGCTTTTTTTGCCTATGTGGTTAACTCTGAAAGCCTTTGAATATCATTCCTGTAACCATTACTATCATGACACAACTTTAGCCTACTTATTTCCCCCATAAATTCCTTCTTCACTCCTCCTAATCCAACCAATAAAGTAACTTGGTTCACTTACAATACATATTTACCCTTTTAGTTTCATTATTTGTTGAATAAAGAGAGCTTTCTACTACCATCCCATCAGAAGTTTCTTATGTTACTTTCCTACTATTGATCTTGTCCTTGCATCTTCAATCTACTTCAAATATTGCAGTATGTTTCTACTATTAGTAATATTTAACAGATCCCTCAGTGCTACGGAGGCAACAAAAAAAAAAAAAAAAACAAGTTCTGAGGATGAAATTGGTGTTGTTACACAAGAATCGATACCTACCAACTGCATAAGGATTTTACTTGGTAAAAAATTTCAGGGATGCTTGCTCTATGCCTTGAGAACCTATGGAGCACCTGCGTAGAACCTGCTATAGAATATTATACACATGTTGTAAAATGCATAGGTAGGTACAGGTATGCTTCTTCTTTCCTTTTGCTTATCAAATTCATTGAATACTTTATATTTGTTTTTGAAAATCACTTAAGATTTTTTCCTCTCCTACTTCCATACCATTTTATCTCTTTCTAAGGAAGGAAAAAGTTTTGAGCTTGAGGGGGAGAGGCGACATATTCACCTTTACCATTCATTACCACACCTTGTCATATTTATATCAGCCCCATCCTCATTCAATTGGAGCCTTCCATATCTTCTCTTGTAGCGCAGTTCATGGAAGATTATATCAAGCATAAATACTCATACCGATCATAGACGCATAACATAAATTATGGGGTGTAAGATAAGCAATAAACCTCATTGAAAATAAAAGAAGACTTCATGACTTGACCTATGCTTGGGAGTTACCACGTTAAGTGGTATGCATTGAAAAAAATGAAGCTTCATTTAGTATCTTTACATCTTGGTTGATATAGAGGTTCATGGTTGCATGAGGACATGCAACATATTTATTTTGGGGGAGATGATGAGTCGTAAAACTACCATCATTTGACACCTTCCTTTCCTTCCTTTTATCCAATTTTCATTTACTTTTAACCATGTATTATCCCTTCTTTATGCTCACATGAAAGATTTAGGCTCAAGATGTTTTTCAGTACATTTATTAGTATTCACGTGATTTCTGATTAACATTAGAAAGAATTAGTATATTGTGTATTTACTTTTGAAGCGACAACTCATGCGTGGACAAGTTATAGGTTTTGCTTCACATGCTACGAAATTATGTTTGCCATAAATCATGATTGGTGCACATCCCTTGCCATAGATTTAAGTTATTTTGTTGGTTACTACAACTACAAGTTTCTCATGTGTTTAAAACAATTGTTGAAAAGTCATAACTTTGCTGCAAAATCAAACATGTAACAGTTGTTGCAAAATCAGAACTCTACTGCAAAATCAAACTTGTAGCAACTTGTTGTGAAATCATACCTGTAGCAATCTGTTGTGAAATCAAACCTGTAGCAGCCGACAGATATTCTAATTTTCTCCTTTGCATATGGATAATTGCAACATTTGAAGGAATATTTGAGGAGGTTCAAATGCATTATAATAAAGTGCTACAACAAGATGGATCACCAATCGTACAACTACTTAGGGAAGAAAATAAAATATATATTTTTCAAAAATTTGATTTAAAGGCGGACTTTTATGTGCTTAAGTGTTCTTATTAACTTTTATTATGGATTTTAAGCTCCTCCATATATGTACTATGGACCTAGGGAGTTTAATACCATTAATAATCATCTTTGAACATAATTTGAGCATGTTATTCTAGCCCTCATGACTAAATTCGAATCTGACAAGTAGGGGAATTCCAAAATATATGGGAAGTTAGCAAGAATCTTGGAACTATTCTAGTTGTTATAACTACTTGAGAATCTCTTATCCTTAAGTGGATCTATATTTAGATATTTGTTGTAACCATTTGAGGATATTCTCTACTAGATATATATTTAGCAAATTGTTGTAACCACATGAGAATCTATTATCCTCAAGTGGATCTATATTTCGATATTTGTTGTAACCATTTGAGGATATTCCCTAGTCGAACTATATTTAACAAATTGTTGTAACCACTTGGGAATCTCTTATCCTCAAGTAGGATTTTAGTTTCAAGTAAGTTTTTGTATAGATAAGAGTGCCTCCTCCACTCCAAAGGGGAGTACTCTTAGAGCAATTGTCCAACTTATAATGGAATAATATCAAGTTTCTTTTCTCATATTTTTGTTCTCTAGTTTAGATGTAGAGTGATTTAATTTAGTATTATGGTATAGCTTTTTACTTTGTTCTTAGGAGAAATGGATCATGGTAGCATTATATTCCATTGCATATTTTCTTTTTATGTAATTTTACTTCTTGCATATTACTTTTTGTACTTGTGTGTTGTTCATGAACAAAATATCATAGAATAGTTTATGCTTTTGAAGACAAACTGATTAATAAGATAAATAAAGGACCAGGAGTGTCATCCATTGTCTCTTGGTGGAAAAGGCCCTAACTCTCTCATAGATTATCACATAGTGTTGCATCATAAGCATCATAGTTTATTGCTTTCCTAGATTATTTTACTTTTGATTTCATGCAAGTGTGTTTCACTACTATAACTTCCTTTTTGCAACACAGGTCATTTAGAAATTTGGGTGAGGATCCTCTTTCTTGTGTATACTACACAAAGTGCCTCGCAAGCTTATTGACCCTAGTTTGAAAACATAAAGTGAACATTGTATCTCAAATTCCAATTAAAATAAACAACATATAAATACACCATCACCTATACATTCCGACGTTTTTTTCTAACAATCAAACTTCACTCTATGCATGACTAGCTAGTCTATGCCGATTAGAAGGTCATAGTACCTCAATGGGAAAAGGTTTAAGGTGGATTTGTTATGAAATCCATTCATCTCAAATTGGCATGACTCAACAGAATCTATGATTTTCCTCTTGACTCTAGTTGTTATTAAACTAGCCACGATTTAGTATTATGATTCCTTTGTAAAACACAAGATTTCATGAATTGTGGAGTAACAGAGTTGAGGTTAAAACTAGGGTTAGTTAAAATTGAAAAAGGATGGTTGAAGAGTATACCTTCAACCCTTAGTAGGCTTCTTTCACGTGTTCCATGGTTGCATAAATCTTGAGTACATTTTGGGCCACAACATTAACTGATGTAACCGCTTGGACATTATATACCCTTCCATTGTCTTGTTGTATGTGTGAGAAATCCTTTAAAAAGTTCTCTTCCTTGTGACCCCAATACTTTAACAGCTTCTTCCTCGGTTCCTTGCCCTCACCTTTTCTAGTTGAGTTGACTTATTCCCATTTTAAATAAGAAAATTCTACTAGAATTTGCTTGTAGAAGGTATATTGAACTTAACACCTCTCTCATCCTTCTCGTAGCATGAGAATATTGCTTCCTTTCCTCTATAATTACTCTTTTATTTCTACTTCTATTCCATCTAGAAATCAACCTTATGCTTGGACTACTCATAACAATATTTTTCTTTCTAGATGGTGTCTTCAAGTGTCCTTGACTCATAAAACTCCATTATTTCTTGAAAGGATTGTTGCAATCCACTGAGGAATCTTCGCATTTCTCTCTTTTAATCCTTGATATAAGGCACATACCTAAATAGCTTAATCAATCTATTGGAATATGCATCCATGGTAAGTTTTCCCAACTTATGCTCATGGAATTCCTTTCTTTTGCAATCATAATACCTCGCAAACAAGTATTTCCCTCTGAAGTCCTTCTCAAACTTGCTCCAAGTCAACTCCCTTTCCTAAGCTCCCTTGAAAATCTTGAGGTATTCCCACCATATAGCAACCTTTCCTCTTAGGTTGAATATAGTGACTCATGTCTTAATGTTCTTAGAGTAACCATGCACTCTGTAATACATTGTTAGACCTAGAAGTCATGCTTCCACCTATTCACTTATCTTAAATTCTCCATAAAAATTAGGATTTTTCCCCTTCTTAAATTTTTTAGGGAATATGCTCTTCTTAAGCTTCTTCTTCTTATGTCGTCTTGATTTTTTTGTTGTACTAGACAGCGTCTCAAAATTTTCAGTTTCTCCTTTAGAGGTGTTTTTCGAGGAATCCTCTTTGGTTGATCCTTATTGGCAAACATGTGACTCGTGATTGCTTGATATCCTTCATCCATACTAGTTTCTAGTCCATATTTTTAAATTTCAAAAGGACTATGAACTTGTTTGGACCTATCACTATCCAAATCACTGACATTTGGCTCATGCCACCTTTGTCTCTAAAAGTAAAACGCCCTTGCAAAATTATAGCATTAGATTTTTCCTACTTTTCTTGGGATTTGTTAACTCTCTTGTTATCAACCTTGCAAGTTCTAAGCTCAACCCTCAAGCTTCTAACGGTTTCCACCAGTCATGAGGCATCTTTATAACCCAAACTAGCTATATTTGTTAAAATCTAGGAGTTTGAATGTTGTTAGGGGGATTTCAAGCGTTAAAATAATTAAAATTTTATGAACAAATAGTAATATTGTTATAAGAATTGTGGATGTTTTTCATAAAATTGGTAAGAAAACTCATTATTGAGACTATAATATAGGCCAATGTGTATTATCACAATCTATCATTAACAATATCACAAGAAAACACCATTTTCTCAAGCAAACATCTCGTCTAAATGTAATGTCATAACCCTTAAAAAGTATTCTTTCAGATAAGATAGCCTTGACACAACAAGTCAAACAAATTGTGGGCCTTCACTAGTAGACTATCTCATTCTGACATGAATTTAATTAGATCAATTAAGAGACTCGTTCAAATTTTAGGCACGAGCGCGCTAGGTTCAAACTAAAAACATACACTAAAAGTGACAAGGGAATCTAAGGATTATAAACCCCTCATTAAACATTTTCTTAACATGAAAAAGACAAAATTGTATGAGAGATTAAAAATGAGGATAATGCACTTAATTTCAGCCAAGAATATTTTGGAAAATGCAAGATTTTGTATGTTTGAATAAACATAATACATAACACATATTTTTGTAGATACCATATTCAATATGCTTACTATTGTAACACACATACACAAACATACATTTCATATTTTGCACAACAACTTTGTGTTGTGTGTGTGTGTGTGTGAATTGGGTTTATCTTAGATGGTTAGGAAGAATGATTATTGTCCTCCCCACCCAAGTTCGCTTTACACAAGTGACAAGTTGAGCTCATAACAAGCATATTATTGTAATGGATTTGAGCCTTGTTGTTTCTCTAAAGGTCTTTGGCCAATGTGTATTATCACAATCAACAATTAACAATATCACAAGAAAACATCATTAGATCAAACAAACATGTCATCTAAATGTAATTCCAAAACCATTCAAAAGTATCCTTTCATATGAGATAGCCTTAACATAGCAAGTCAAGCAGATTGTGGTCCTTCACTAGTAGGTTATTCATTATGACATGAAGTTAATTAGAGTACTTAAAAGACCACTTCAAAGACATAAGCACACTAGGTTCCAACTAGAAGGATGTATTAAAAATGAGATGGCATTATAAGGACTATAAACCCCATATTAAACATGTCCTTAACATGATATCGACAAAGTTATATGAGAGAGACAACGGTGAGCATAATGCACTTAACTTCAACAAAATGTATTTTGACAAATACAAGCCTTGATATGTTTGAAGAAACACAATACATAAAACATAGTGTTGTAGATACCACATTAAATATGGTTATTAGTGTGATGTGCATGCACGCATACACACACACACACACATTGCACAAAGTTATGCAAAACATGAAAAGTGTGTGTGTGTGTGTGTGTTTCAATTAATCTTATATCGAGTGGTTGGGAGGAATGATTGTTGTCATCTCCACCAAGGTTCACTTTCCACACTAATTATATGTTGAACTTATAACAAGCATATTTTTGTAATGGCTTTGATCCTTAATTTTAACCAATCTTGTGCCTTGAAGTTTCTATGGTTTACCCTAAGTACTATCCTCAAAATAAGGGGAATTAGTCAAGGATTTTGTTTGGGATTTGTAACATAATGTGTGTGTGTGTGTGTAGACACATAGGCACACATATAGGCACAATCCAATTGTTATGACATTTTACTTTCATTGTAGTGGTAGAGTAGAGCTTTGTTTTCATTTTCAAGAATTTATGGATAGATTAGGATTTATTGTTAGATTAGAAGTTAGTTTTCAGCACATCAAACCCATTAATTATAGTCAATTAAAGTTCCCATATCCTACACAAACAATGCACATTGTCTCATAAGTCTATAGGAAACCTTGGTCAATAAAATTAAATGTACAAATTTTCACATCTATATTTCCACCATTGCTAGGGAGGCACTGAGGAATATAAGTTACTTGTTTTATATAACATCGAAGTAAATGAATAGCCTAGAGAATTGCCAACAACCCCCACTTCCATGGCTCTATCCAAGTGTAATGCATTAGGTCATCGTATAATACATAAGAAAAACTAGAAATAGGCCCTACATGTGGATGTTTTCATGGTGCAATAGGAACCACCCACAACACTAACATCTTTGTAGGAAGATCAAATGAAGGAGGAAACCCTTATGGCATCTTAAAAATCTAGTTTGAAAATCTATTTGAATAAGTAGCATCCAATGTATTATTTGTCCCCGGAAGAATGAATTTCCATCTTATGCTTTTATAGGTTATCTAGCCAAAAAAAATGCCAATTATAAAACTCAAGGTTAATCATAGTATAATGTTATAGGTTTATCCTTTTTCACAAGAATCTGATCATACAATTCTTGGTGAGATTGTAATTTTCCATTGTTTAAATTGAAATTTTGAATGCATGAATGGATTTAGCTCCCTAATAAAACCCTAGGGAACTTAGATTGGGTAGACTACATAGCTCAAACTTGTAATTACAAAAAATCCCTCTCATATTTCCAACAAAATTGATAGGAAAATGTGCCCGAAAAAGGACCATAACGTAAAACAACTATACTAACACCCGTGTGCAAGAATACTCAACTATATTACATAAACATCATCTAGATACTTTACTCATAACATCATGTATACAAGACTAGAGAATTGTACAAATTATTGAAAATTCTATTTAAATGGAACATGCCCCAAGTGTGCTGGAATGGCCTCTCTAAGAAAGTGCATGCATGTGAGAAATGTGTATAAATTGGGGGGAAGGAGGTTGACCTACAAAGCTTCAAATATTTCATGTATGATATTGGAGGAGGGCATGAAAGGAAAAATATACAATAATTGATGATGACTTGTCCCAGTAATCTGTACTTATATGATATATTTCCGTTTAGATTGTAGTTCAAAATGCCATGGGGGAATTATTCTAACAATGAACTTTACTTTTGTCCCGCCACATGCACGTCAGTGACTTCAACAATGATTTCTTTGAAAAGACCCAACAATATGTTCAACATGTCCATGTAGCTCAATAGAAGGATGAGCATTTTAGAATATGAGAGACACCTTTCCCATTAGTACTATCTTATTAGTGGTTTATTTTTTCGAGAACTAAACCCTTCAATCACAAAATGAGATACAAAGCTAATATTATTACTTACAGTAGGTCACCCTGATGGTCCAAATCACATACAAGTATGGGCTAGGTAGTAGATAATACAAAAGTGTTGTATTAATGGAGTAGCATTTCTACATAACTCTAGGTGCCATCAATTAAATTATATATAAAATTGTTTTTAGTTTTCAACAATGACTTGAAGGAAAATAATATATAGATAAATCAACATTAAATTGATCATATTGTTGTGCATGCCACTTCAAAAATGCCCATGTATTTGAATGGTTGTGTATGTTACATAATAAATACAATGTGCCACATATTTGGAAATAATTTTGAGATTGTGTATTGGAAGTGGGAGAATGATCAAGTTAGAAATACGTCAAAACTGCATTATGCATACGAGAATTGAAGTTTTCAACAAATTCATTCATTCAAGATGCAAAATCTATTGTTGAATGTTCTTTAGTATGGTAGAGAGAACAAGGAAAGAATACCAATCAATAAGGAAATGAAATGTGCAAATATACTTTTGAGAGGTGGTCGTTGTAGATTTATCACATACATGTGAATAAAAAACAATCTAGGACACTCATGGATTTCATTCAGTTTAGACCTTGAACAATGTTATAATTGATTTTGGATACTACCCCTTGGTTAACATATGATTGTTAAACTATCCCAATTGGAAGAGGATCATTTAGTACACTGGTGTAGTAGTATTATTGGAAGGCGTAATTGTTCATGTGCAACCATCTCTCTAAATTCTGTTATAGGTAAAAGCTTTCTAAAAAGAAAAAATAGTTAACACAAATATGCACTACTAGTCCCGGATGCGGGCGTGTAGTACAAAGCAGGGTACGAAGACGGCTGGATGGGCTAGCGCGTGGTTCACACCCAACGCCATCTGGCCTCACTCGCTGCCAGCCTTCATTATCCCTGAAAGCTCATTCAATGTTGCGTTAATGCAGCTTGACATCCCATACCAGCATTTTTGCTCTTATGTCATGGCACTCCTCTAGTTCTTCACTGTTCCTCCCCTGCGAATGTTTTGCTTCCTCGTT
The DNA here is from genome assembly GCA_000404065.3 of Pinus taeda. NCBI lineage: Eukaryota > Viridiplantae > Streptophyta > Pinopsida > Pinales > Pinaceae > Pinus > Pinus taeda. The sequence continues at coordinate 147,697 of APFE030002727.1, forward strand.
GCCGCAACGCTTTGCTCTCGGTTCAGTCCAGGAAATCACTGCGCTCAGGAATGTGGTGTTGATTCTCAGCTGGGATTTCTGGCTTTCCAAAGTCATTCCTGCAACTTTAATTGCCGCTTGTCCTCCGTCATTCTCAGCGCTCCTTCGCGCGAGGTTGCTCTCCCCCTTTCAGTCTCTTCCAGCGTGCAAAGATTTGTTGCTTGTTCCACTCCTTCGGCTATGTTCAACATGCCTAAACTGCGCCAAAAAATGGGCTGCAGAAGGGGAAGCTCCCATGGGCGACCCATCCGCCAGCCCTCCTCCTCAACCACGGACTCTTCTTCTTGCTCTTCAAGCTTCGGCTCTGATCGCCATCCAGCTACTAGGAGTGGTCATGTACGAGGTAGGGGGCAGCATGCTTTACCATCAAGCTCTCACAATTCTCACGCTCATACGGCCCGTTTTCAAATTCCCTGCATTCTCAGTAATCACTCTTTCATTGCTTCTGTTACCATTTAGTTGAGCGAGGGCACAGTGGGTTTGGTGGTTGCTTCTCCAGGTGCGACTACGGAGGCGAGGGTGAAAGTGTCGCCAGGCACTTCTCAGTTTCATAGCTAGCAGAATAAGGTTCCAGGTGGTACTGCCACCCAGGATATGCAAACTCAGGCGCATCCGAGTGGTCCAATTGAAGGCGGTTCTCCAAGCGAAGAGGGCCATCCCTCAGATGACGATGATCCCTTAAGTTTTGGATGTCGAATCGTGGAAGAAGCACCTTCCACCGCTCATGATGCATAATCAGGTCTTCGTTCTTTGGTTGCAGTTTCCCTATTTGTTCAATGTTTGTTTATGACTTAGATTATAGTTCTGACCTGGGAAACGCTCCCCTAATCATATGTATAAGCTCAAACAAGTCATTTTGGTCCTTTGGTCAATCTACAATTTTGACAATGTTGTATTCTGTCTCTATGTACTAGTCATGGTCCTGGTTCTAGTCAGTCATCAGCTAGTCTTTTTGGGTCAATTTTCAGCAATGTAATGTGAGTAAGCCGCCTTTCTGGGCTAGACATCTCAAGGTCGCTACCTCTATGTAAAAATATTTTGTATCAATATAGGAGTAGACTTATTCAAAAAAAAAAACACTACTAGGTTACATGTAAGCAATAATAATAATTGAACTATATAAGCTAATTATTAAGTTTCGTGTGACATATAAATAATATGTATGAATTATATATTTATTGAGCTATTCATTTGTTCTTCATTTTTTTTATCATTAATTATTTCTCTCCAAAATATATGAGGTATTGCTTGTTTTATTCTTGGGATTAGATTACACATTGATTTTCATAATTTAGTTTAGTTTAATCAATCTTTTATTCCTAAATCTAGATTTGTATGTTTTACATATTGATACTTTACATGTTTTACCTATGTGCAAGAATGCTCAGCTATACTACCTCAACATCATCTAAAGACATTATTCATATAATCATGTGTACAAGGATAGAGATTTGTACATATTATTATAAAAAATTCTCAAATGGGACATGCCCCAAGTGTGGTAGAATGGCATTACTGAGAAAATGCATACATGTGAGTAATGTGTATGAATTAGTAGGAAGAAAGATGACCTACAAATATTTAAATATGTCATGTATGATATTGGAGGGAAGAAAAGAAAAAAAGTTGTAGTTGATGAAGACTTAGGTTAGTAATGTGTACTTCAATAATATCTTTTCTTTCATATTTCATTTTGAAATGTCATGAGGGAATTATTGTAACAATTAAATTGTATATGTCTTTAATATCATCCCACCAAATACAAATATCTGACTTCATTAAGGATTTCTTTGAAAAGACCCAACAATATCTTCAATGTGTTTGTGTAACTCGATAGAAGAATGAGCAATTTAGAATATTAGAGATACTTTTCTCATTAGTCAATTATCTTATTATCAGTTGATTTTGTTGAGAATTAAACCCTTCAAACACAAAACGAGATTCAAGTCCAATGTTATCACTTAAGAGTAAGTCAGGGAATGGTCCATATCACATACAATTATGGGCTAGGTAGTAGAGAAAACAAAAGAATTTTATTGACATGGTATCATTTCTACATAAGTAACAATATGTGTCATGAATTAGCTTCTGTATAAGATTTTTTTCAATTGAGTCTACAGTCATTTGAAGGAAAATAATATATGAATGGAACAACATTAAATTAATCAAATGGTCGTGTATTCCAATTCAAAAATGCCCATGTATTTCAATAATTTTGTATGTTACATGAAAAATACAAGGTGTCACATATTTGCAACTATTTTGAGACTTGGTATAAGAAATGGGAGCATGATAGAGTTTGCACGTGCATCAAAATTGCACTATGCATACAAGAACTAAATTTTTCAACAAATTCATTCGTTTGAGATGCAAAATCTATTGTTGAATGTTATTTAGTAATGGTAGAAAGAACAAGAAGGAAAGAATACCCATCAACAAAGAAAGGAAATGTGTAGAGATATTTTTGGGAGGTGGTTGATGTGAATTAAGCACATACATATGAATGAAAAACAATCTTGGTCACTCATGGAATTCATTCAGTTTGAAGCTCAGACAATGCTATAGATAAAATATGGACAAGAAAACTTGCTTGCTTCTATGACCCATGTAGTTGTAGTGAATGGAACAATTATGAATCCATAGACTCAGTTGTTAAATGGGATTGTGTATCACTCACTCTTAGTCAACATAAAACTACTAATTATCACAATTGGAGGACCATATAATACACTAGTGTATTAATATTATTGGAGGGCATAATTGTTCTTCTACAACCATCTCTCTAATTTATGTTTTAAGGTAAAAGCTCTCTAAAAAGCAAAAAAATATTTGCACAAATATTGACTAATGGGTTACATGTAAGCAATATGAATAATTGAATTATATAATATAATTGTTAAGTGTTGCATGGCACATATAAATAATGCATATGAATTTTATATTTATTAAGTTGTTCACTTGTTCGTCACATTTTTATTATTTATTATTTCTCTCTAAAAGATATGTGACATTGCTTGGTTTATTATCAGTATTATGTTACACATTGAATTTGGTAATTTAATTTAATTTTATCAATATTTTATTTCTGATTTTAGACTTGTGTGTTTTACATCTTGAAAATGAACTTTGCTTATTACTTTTATGTGTGAATTTGAATCTTTATATGGTCACAATAACGTACATAAATTTTTCCAAATAAACTCAAAAAAAAACATGGATAACCACTAAGAAAGAGAGACTTTAGAGACATTAAATTAATACATTGTTCTTGTGGTTGTATATGAATACTCCAAGACAAAGGTCATGGTATATAGTAAATCCTTCAATGTATGTTAACAACCTTCATACTAAGCCTATCTTTGCGCAACTCTTAGCAAAGGGGTTGTGATAGGTCATATAAACACCCTATTATTAACATCTATGGGAGCTAGATTACTCGTTGAATTATCACTTGTCAAATTAGGGGTATAAACACTTGCACGATGTGCACTATTTCGACAAGCTTGAGATTCTCAATTATTTTGATTTCCTACAAAACCCTTTTATTCAAAATAGGAAGAACCCTTAATCTTCTTAAACAAATACTTAAGTAAAATTACAAATTCTAGGCTCTAATTCATATTTGAAAGCATTCCTATGGAAAGCATAAATCGTTGAATCAAAACCTAGAAATATAAAAATATCTTTGCAGAGAACAAGTATATCAAAGTAAGTGAAACTAACTCTTCAGGAAACTTACAAATAAAAGTGAAGTTACAAGAATTAACTATATATGAAATTGATCTGTTAAAAGCTCTTTAAGCTACAAAAAATTAGAACAATTGTTTAGCTACAAAATTGAATTTACACCAACAATAACTAAACTAGTATATTTCCATATGCAAATGTAAATATTGAAAACCAACTAATACACAACACCTACTCTTCCAAATTGGGTCTTATTTCGATGGAATAGAATAATGGATGCTACTATAGCAAGAACAATCTAAGTCACTACTTCAATCAATTGCAAGAGAACTCACTTATTTATAAAACTAGATTAAGAATGCAAAAATGGACACGTTATCATTACTACTACCCTTGTCCAATCCCCTAAGTCAAGACTAACTTTTACCTTATATAAATTCTTGATATAACAAACTAAATAAAAATGAATCAATTCAAACATGCTTGAGAATTGGAGATTCTAGAGCCATTTTAAAACAGTGTGGAATTTAATTAAAGATGAGAAAAAAGATGTTGGAATATAGCTAAGAAAGGAGGCAAATGCACCCTTTTGGATCATGCATTGGTAAATACAATGTTATATTTGTATAACCATTTTAAAAACACAGTTATGCAGTATCTATAACAGTGTTGTAGCAACCTGTGCAACCTTAATTGCACTACTCTACCTTCCTTGATCCATAGCAAGTCCGTATGGGCTTTAGTAATTGGGGTTGCCCTTGGAACATGTGGAGTTATCGCAATGAGCTTTTGATTCATAGATATCTAGCAGCAAACTTGTAGCTCATGGATATGTATCATATGGGTATACAACATCTTCCAAATAACTCTTTACTCAAAACACAAATACAAAGCACACTATCTCTTCTCTAAATTCAAATGAAACTAAGAATTCATGATGAAAATCAACTTAACCTTGGATATAAGTATCCGACTGGTGGAAACAAGGTATAAAGGATAAAGAAATTGGATTAACAAAAAAGAAAAATGGTGACGAAAAGATGGTAAAATCAAATCTCCTTAAGTTTGTTGCTCAGTTTTATGCAACATCCCCATGCTATTACCCAATATGCTCAAATTACATGCATCTGTGTAAAAAATGTATTTCCAACACGTTGAATGTGATTATGAGAATTGTTACTTTAATAACGCTAGACTTTTGCTCTTCACCAACTTAAGAAAGTATTATCTCTAATTCAAAAACTTACTTGAGAATTGGAGATTCCATAGCCATTTTGAAATAGTCTAGAATATAATTAAAGATGAAAAAAATATGTTGGAATAAAGCCAAGAAAGGACGCAAATACACCCTTTTGAATGGTGCATTGGTAAATACATTGTTGCATTTGTATAACCATTTTAAGAACACAATTATGTAGGATATACAAGCAACATGTACATCCTCAATTGCACTAGTTTTCCTTCCTTGATCCGTAGCAAGTCTATGTGGGTTATAGTAATTGGGGTTGCCCTTGGAACATGTGGAGCTATCACAATGAACTTGTGATTCACAGATATCTAGCTATAGACTTGTAGCCCGGGGATTCGTATCATATGGTTATACAACATCTTCCAAATAACTCTACTCACTATACAAATACAAAGCACACTATCCTTTCTTTAAATTTCAACCAAAATCAAACAAAAACCAAGAATTCATGAAAAAATTTAACTTAAGCCTTAACCTAGGATATAAATATCAAAATGGTGGCAACAAGGTATAAAGGATAAAGAAAAAGGATTAATATACAAGAAAAAGGGTGATGTAAAGATGGTAATGGTAAAAACAAATCACCTTAGGTTTGTTGCTCACTTTTGTGCAATGGATCCCCATGATATTACCCAATATACTCAAATTACATGCAATTGTTTTAATAAAAAGTTTCCAATGCTTTGAATGTGATTGTTATTAGAATTGTTACTTTAATAACACTAAACTTTTTCTCTTCACCAACTCAAGAAAGTACCATCTCTAATTCAAAAACCTATTTAATTTATTCTTTATTCTAAAGAGAGTAACCTTATTCATCTTAACCATGAATTATTAAGAACCTAAATGTATTAAAAGTTTTACACATACATGAAGTAACACATGTCCCTCCCAAATTACGAAGTACCTTGCTTCTCTTAACATGAGCATTGACAATGTAGCAAGTAAACATGCATTCAAATGATTTTATATAAACCAATTTGACAAGTAGAGATTGGGTGAGCACATTTTTGCAGTATATGGTTTATGAAATTGCAATATACACTCTTCAAATCAAGTTAGATTACTCCAGAAATCCAATAAAGTAGTCCAACATTAATTATATTCCTTTATTTTTTGAAAATACAAATTCATTTGCAACTTCGGTGAAAACATGTGTGGTTTGTCCAGCTTTGTTTAATGTTTTTAGCAAACAATAATTCTAGAAATGTCAATTCTTCTAGCCCGACATACGTGTCTTTCCATGTTTAATTTATCTTTTTAAGTAGTGCAACATTAATTTGATTGAATGGGGAAATTGTAAGAAATTTAGCTATCAATTTTTCCATCAAGTCATAAAATCTAATTTAAAATTTGATCAAGAATTTCATTAAAAAAAATTCTCGTAATAGTTATTTTTCTCTATTGAGTTTACTTGAAATGAGTTTACATGAAATAATATTCAATATCGAGTAATTATTTCTCTAAAAAATCATACGAAATAATATAACATTATTGTTAATTATATCATACACAGTTAATTTTCAATATTTTTTTCTTAAATATAAGTCATTAAATTGATATTAAATGTTTCAAATCCTTTCAATTTTAAAGAGAGAATAAATTTGTTGGGAACTTGAGACCACCATATTAGGCATTTTGGCAAACACTAAAGACAATCCTTAACACTATTGTAGGTGAACCTTTCAACTAAAAGAATAACAAACAGAGTCTTATCAACTTATCATTCATTTGCATAAACATGTTTAATTTCTAAAAATAAAAGGAGTTTAATTAACAAATCATCTAAAAAAAAATGGAACACATTAATTTATAATGGAAAACTTATCTTATAAAGAAAAAAAATTGTATTGAAATAATAGCCTTCATTACTAGTTGTTATAGAACTTTAATATATATATCCAACATTGTAGCATGCACGGATCCACCGCCCTTGACTGTCTGTCAAGGAACTTCAAATAGAAATTTCCTTTATGATTCCAATTCATATTTTCCCAATTGCAAGTTCAATATGACTTTCCATGGCCTCAACATATTTTACAAATAAAATCAACTATGTAATAAACATCACATATATTTGTAGAGGAATTTAACATACATACAATAGTTTTGTGAATTGCTAAATAGGAACTAACTCATAAGCATTCCACACAACCATAATTACAAATATTCATCTGCGTTCAATTGCTTGACCACCAAACCAGTTATTATAGAGCAATTTACTACCTGACTAGTAAGTAAATTAATTACACCATCTACCATATGTAAGTGAATTAATAGCACAATATTTCAATATAAAAGTGAATTAATTGCTATTTTTGTAGTTATATATGTATACCATTCAGTTTGTTGGATTTTTTAGATAAAGTGATGACCTGTGGTTTTATTGATATCATGCTAAACATTTATGAAACTTACACCTCGATGTCATCAGAATAAGTATCGTATCAACATAATAAGGGACAGCTAATCTCCATTCAACCATAAGCCAATAGGTTACCCGACACACTTTTTAACTGTTACAACGTACTTTCAAAAATAGTTCAAATATATCCATTGTAACGTATCATTGTTCAAATGTACCAATATTAAAGCCCACTTTGGAGGGGAAGTTGAACCAAGTTGTTGCATCAAAATGATTTTGACCTCCATGTTTATTTTACTTGTGGATCGATAAGTGTGTATATAGAATGCTCATTAATCCACTTCTTTACAATACAACTTCGTACACCTATAAATTAAAGCTCTCAATAAATATTCGATATAGCACATAAATTTTGAAGTTACTTGATTTGCAAGTTAGCGATATTTAAAATAAAAACAAAAACAGCCCAGATGAAAAACAAGCAAGAGAAGCAAGTTTAAGAATGAATGTCAGAGAGTAGTATAAACGCAGCGCATGTTCTCTTCTCAAGGTGCACAGAAGTGAACTAATGAGAATGCGGTTGCTTAATAATTTTTAATTGTTAAACTGCAACAATTAAAAATTGTTCAACAACTAATGCAAAGCTCCCAAACCATGGTGAGAACGTGGTACGTACTTTTGAACCTTCAGCCAACTCAAAATTGAAATTATTGTAAAATGTAAAGCTCCAGTAGCAAAACCATGGTTGTCTTTCTTCAATGAAATATGGAACAATGGAACATACAGAGAAAAATGTATAAAATATCCCTCTAAACAATAATCAAAATATCTATGTACTTTTTTGATACATTTGAGAGAATTCCTGAATAATTACCTATCCATTGTGGTTTTCATTTCATGGTAATGAGTATTTTCCAGCAGACTGAAAATAATTTGATGATGGCCAGTTCTACAAAATTTCGCGAGTAACTCAGGAGATCTAATCTTTTCTTTCCATTGAAATATAAACGTTGTTTAGCAGACTGCAAAAATGATTTTATGATGGTCAGCTCTACAAAAATTTCCCAGGTGACTCCGGAGATCTAATCTTTTAATTCAATAGAAATTAATTTCAATAAGTTTTTGTTAAAATCAAATTCTCTAAACCTGGGGGTCGATTACTAAACTATTCTGAATGAAAACTGGGATAACGTAACTATTATATAGTTCAACCAATGTAGTAGAATTCACGTTCAGTCAATCGTTTTTACTGGAAAAAGATGCTTTAAGTTTGTATCCACAAAAGGCTTGATTTGATGTCGTATTTCTACACAACATAAAAAGTCAATCTTAACCATAAGGCCATATTTGATGCCTGAATTATCAAGTAACCTTCAAATCTACTATTTTAGCTATACAAAATGAACTACAATCCCCCATACCTATGGGATTGTGATTAAATGTTGAAAAGCATTCAATCTAAAAGAGTATATTGATCTCTGAACTCTACACATAGGATTTGTATTTAAATAGACCATAATTGATGCTTTTCATCCTACTGGAGTACAGGAATTTCTTTCTGTATTTACAAACAAGAGAAACCTAGTTATACCTTCAAAAATGTCACACCACGAATTCAACTACCACATAATGATTTTACAAATATCCCAATCAGTATCAAAAAATCACTTGCATGCTTGGTAACCCGCATCCCTTCTTTCCAAAGCTGGCCTGCACATCATGAAAGGTGCTAAAAAATGTTTTCCTCCCATAGGAAGAATTAGTTCAAAGAGCTACACTCGTTTGGCCAAATCATGATGATTGGACAGCGGACTGTCAAACTTGCAGTCATTCCATCAAAAATATATGTGGCATCAAGGACTACTTCTAATATGTCATTCTGTAAATTGGATACTGAGACATGACCAAAAAGTTTCTTAATAGACACCGAAATATGTGTCCACTCCCTTTTAGGATGAAACAAGCGTGTTCTAACTTCAAAATATTTTCCACAAAAACCAACCAGTTATCTATTCTTGTCATTCCACTGGGAGTAAGAAAGCCATATGAAAAAAACATCAAAGCATAAAGGTACATGCACATGAATCTACTATGGATTAGCAGTTGGTTGGATTGGGCCAGCAGCATTGTTATTGTACACTATGCCAACACCTCTACCAACTTTCCCTCTTCTGCTATGGTTGTTTCTAGGGGACAGGCCACCCTGGTCATGAAACTGTCCATGACCATCAGAATAGCTACCAGCTCTGCCCCTGCGACTTCCTCTCCCATTAAAATAACTCCTACCTCGACCACCTCCTCCATAGCCCATACTCCGTCCACCTCTCTGATTTTGACTGCTTCTCAGCATTCCCCCATTTCGCACAAATTGCTGCTGCTGCCAAGAGAGCTGTATATGTTGTGACTGCTGCATTTCTTCGGTTGATTTTGAAATAGAAGGTAACTGTTGATCTTTAGACTCATTGTGTTCCGTTTCATCATTAATACTAGGAGGAATCGGTTTGGTCTCAGTCTGTAAAATGCAAAAACCAGTGGTTTGTCAAAAATAAGTAATCCTTTAAAAGAAAGATCAACTCCATCCCTTTTCTTCAGGCATGCCAAGCTACTTAAAAGTAAACACAGCACTAATACAGCTAACCATGCAATATTTTTTTATCTATATATCGAACTGATGATGGATAATGCTGATCTTTGGGTATTAAATTCACCTGCACATTTTCTGATGGAGTATTGCTCTCTGGAAACAAGTTTCCATCAACAAGAGAGTTTGATAATTCATCAGTATCAACTGGAGTAGAGCATTCTTCATCTTGATTAAAATGCTGTTGTGTGTCCGTCTGATCCTGCAAAATTTTTACAGAAGCAATTAAGTGATTTTTTAAAACTTAAAACTATTATAAACGTCCCTTGGGCCAAACAATATAATTACACAATGGAAGTTATTTTGATCCAGGGCTTACTGTATCTATCATGTCCATGTTTCTAGTGTAAATATACTAAAGCTGGATAAATAGATTCTTTATAGACTCTTCAAGGGAATACCCAATTGAAATGAAGTTTCACCGTCCATAGTAATGCAAAAGTATTTTGTTGGCATAACTAAAGAATAAAAAGCATCTGAGAAATTGCAAAACAATTCGAACCAAAACTAATAATATGAATTTGCAACAGTTGAATGTGTTTTTTCTTCAACTGGCTTATCTTCTTCTTGAGTTGTGATATTTACTGGATCGATGTTCATTCCTTTATCTTCAACTTGGACTGTTACAACTGGAGACTTCGATACTTCTTGAGTAAATTGTTCTAACTTTTCTTTTAGCAACTACTTCTCACTTTTAAGCTTAGTTATTTGCATAAGAAAGTTTTGGTTATGATTCCTTAGACGTGAAAGTTCTTCCTTTCCTGAATTGTTGACTGTCCTTTGTATCTTTCTTTTCATCTTTTAACCTTTTGAGTTGTTCTAATATTTTCTTATTAAAATATTTTAAACGTAAATTTTGAGGTCTAAAATGGGCCTCCTAAGGAATATTACAAAATAATAATGAAAATAATAAAATAAGATTAGATTAAATCATCAAATTTTAGAGGGAAAAAAAAACTACTTTTTCAACTCATGTTCATCCTATCTCCCTACAGTTTTACTCAAATTTCGAGCAGGAGAACTCATTGGATGCAGAATTTAATTCCTCATCCAAAGAGTACCCATGTTGCATACTTTTGATAGACCCTGCTACACGAAAAATGAGAAATACATGGTCACGTTTTTTCATGTATTTCTCATTTTTCGTGTAGCAGTGTCCATCGAAAATATGCAACATGGGTACTCCTTGGAAGAGTAATTAAATTTTGCATCCAAATCACATTTTTTTATGTATTTCTCATTTTTCATGTAGTAGGGTCCATGAAAAGTATGCAACATGGATACTCTTTGGGTGAAGAATTAAATTCTGCATCCGAGTGTGTCCGCTCGAAATTTAAGTAAAACCATGGGAAGATAAGTCGAAAATAAGAGTTGAAAAAGTAGTTTTTTTTAATATTTTTACTTTTTTACTTCAAAAATGGTGAATCATCCCCCATGGTTGACATCATCATCTTGAACTCTATTGGTTTTTATAAAGTTGATTTTGGTTGTACATTTTTGTATTGAGACCCATTTTAGACCTCAAAATTTCTCTAATGAATGCTTCTTGAGCTCCTTCTTTGTGACCTTAGTCTTCTTAACTTCTGCAAGTAATTTTTCAACATGGTCCTTGAGGTGAAAAATTTCTTCATCATTTTCCATTAGTTCCTTGTAATGCATATCAGCAAGACCTTTATATTCTTGTTGTAACACTTTCTTTTTTTGCCGAAGCTTGGCTATTTTGTTTTTCTCTTCATCTCCCAGGTGTAATTTCTCAGCACACTAGATTACATCCTTTTGTAGGGGTGATGATGGGCTTTTAACTTGCAATTTGGATTCCATTTTATTCATTTCTTTATTAAAATCTGCATGTTGTTGCCCAAACGTTGCCATTAATTGTTCTATATCTCTTGTTAACGATTGTTTGTGTATCACTTAGATATTCGACTAAAGTTTTGTAACATTTTGTGCAAACGACATTTTGATTTCTAAATGACTCCTGACAATTAGGATATCCTTTTGAACAAAAAGAACGTTTTGAAAAGAATCACGGTTCTCTCCGGCATGCATCATTTGTTTTTTCTTGACTTCTTTTTAACTCTTTAACTTCTTTTTTTAATTTCTTTTACCTTTTATAACACCTTCTTTTCCTTTTTTTCTAAATATTCTTTCAATACTTTAGCTTAGAAAAAACCTCCTTTATGCAACTTGGTAATATAATAATATATTATCCTTATATTATCAAAATAAGCTAAGGTAACTAATTATTTATTGAAACAATAAATGTTATCCTTATAATCCTTATAATCCTCTTCAATAATATAATATATTCACTCTACATTTATTAATAATGAAATGAACTATATGTATATAGATATATATATATTAAATAATATATGGTTAATTATGAAACGCCAATGTTGAGAGGTCATTTCACTTATATGTACGAATAGTGGTTGCAAAATCTTCTGCAAACCCTATAATTAATCTGTCAATTTGTATGATGGGGTATAAGAGAAGGTCAAAATGAGATGGGATGAAAGTGGTATTTGTGGTGGCACGGAATAACTTGGTTTAACTAGGTTGTGGCTGGGGCGAGGGACACGACGCCAATGGACAGCAACCTCGAGCATGACAGCCGGGTGCGGATGCAAGTTTAGACGCAGTTGGACTATGGTGTGGCAATCGGCAATGTGTGTAGTGGTTGTTGTAGAGGTGACAATGAACTATAGGAAGAAACGAGCAAGACTGATATCGAGGGGGCGGTGGAACGCAGCTCTGGTAGATGGCTGCAGTGGAAATAATCTTCAGCGTAAATGGGCTGGTTGTGTGCAGTGGCAATGGAAGGCTCAAAGCGGAGAGATGATGGCTCGACAGAAGGGTGGATGCACGAGTTGGAGGCAAGAGAGGTGGTCTAGCACAGCAGATATGTACAACGTCAATCTGGCGTTGCCGCTGGTGATGCAGTGTGTGAGGTACACCGCACTGACGGCGATTATGTCAAAATCAGTGAGTCGCAGCGAGTGTGTCGGGGGTCAGCCACTATGTGGCACGGTTGTCTGCCCTTTTATTGTTTTTTCTAAATTATTTTTTTATAATTTATATTTATATTTTTTAATTTATATTTTATTTTTGTCCCAGTGTTTTATATAATTTGTTTTCTAACTCTTTTTTTATAAATCTTTTTTCGAATTTTTGAATCTTTTTTCTTATATCTTTTTTCTTTTTTTTAACTTTTTTCTTCAAATAATTCTCTATATATATAAAAAAATAATTAGTTTAATTTTTTTTTTCACTTGGTTTTTTTTATTTTTTTAATATGTATGGCCAAGGGTCTGATAGTGAAAAATGGAGAACCTCCAAAAGTTGGTAGTGAAACATTTCAACAGCAACAAAATTGATGATTTTCGACGGCCAAGGACCTGGATCAGAGAACGTGGCTCTGATACCAATGTAACGAACAAAGTTCATACACATAGAAGAATATTCAGAAGATCTGGTATATGAAAATATCCATTATAGGACAAATAAATTATATAAGAAACGTATAGAAGATATGAGATGATTACAATGAGGGTGAGGGCCTGCTTATATACCTAGGCAGGCATTCCTTCATGAACACTCATGTCCTTAAGACATGCCTCTTCTATATTAATCACTAGTTAATTATTCATTATTATAATTAACATTATTTTATATTTATATTATTTGTATATATATTTTATTCATAACAAACTCCAGTAGACTTAACAGTTTTTCAAGATTTCGAGATTGGGAGGACTACAACATTTCCATTGGATTTTGTCATGTACAAGGGTATGCAATTAATATTTAATCAAGAGCACCAAGCACTTTATGTACCTTAGACTGACTCTTTGACTTGTCACTCTTTACTATTTTTGAGTTTTAGTATATCAATTTACTATTTTGGTTTTCATATTTCAATATATATTATAGTCTATTTTACTTAGTACTAATTAGATTCTAGAATGATGAATGACGAATTTAACTTTTAAATCAATGTGGATTCTAGAATTGTGAATAATAAATGATGAATATGGATCAATGTACTTCAATATTGAATCTTGTGGAATGATGTATGTATTAGTAAGAATGATGAGTATGGACCAATGTATTTCATTGTTTAACTCAATATGTATGGATCAATGTGTCTATGCTTTCATTATTGAATATGAATTTGAAATATATATATATATATATAAGGAAAAGAATTATATACCCCGACATCCCCCAGTCCCTCCTAAATTTCCCTAAAATTTGAGGGTATTCCCACACATCCCCCATATGCATCTGCCCGCACCTGCATCCCCCAGTTCCAGAGTCTTAGTGGAACATTTGGTGTTACCCACCCAAGTGGCTAACCCCTAGGAGAAACTTTTCCTCCTATTCTTATCAGCATGCTAGCCAGCAGCCCTATGTTAACCTACAAATAGCTAGCCTCAAAGGCCCTTCAGCTATGCTCCGATCAATGCTTTATTTCATCTAGCTTACTCAACAAATTAAGGTGGATTATCGATTATAAGTTATATTAACCATTTTTTTAATCAAGTTCTTTCATTTAATGTTTAAGGGCATTCTAGTATGGATACCACGTTGAATTGGATGATAGACCACTTTTAATTGTATTATTGTTCCCATGATTCACCTTGGTGGCTATTCCATGCCCTAGTCCAATGTGACATTCTCTGAGGCCTTTCGTTCCACTGTCCATGAGGGGCACAAATAGGAGGCATTGATGTTGTGTGTCCATGGTAATCCATACTTAACATTTTCCATATTTCTGTTGTATCGACATCCCTTCTTCGGGTTCATTGCTAGTTGTCACCAATATTGGTTCCCTATTTTCCTCATTCTTGAGTAGGGGCCCGAAAAATTTTCCCTAAGAGGTTGATACAGCAGAAATAAAAGAAAGAGCATGAGCCATGACGATAAAATGCAAAAATTTGGTTGGGATATAATAAAGTGCATGAACAAAAGCCTAGCTTAAGCTCTACCCCGCTCATTAGCCCTCACTCAATTCTTAGCTAATGCATAGGCAATCAAAATGAAAAGAACTTTAATATTCCAAACTTGCCGAAGAATAAATTGCTCCATCTTTATAAGGAAATTGATGCAAAATAAATAAAAGCTTGTAGCCCAAGCTATGTAATAAAAAGAAAACCAATGAAGAAAAATGTGCACAAGAATGGTGGTCAAAGTAGGCTAAGGAAAGGGATAACCTAGTCCCCACAATTGTTCCCTCTTCACATTATAATATTCAAGAATGAAGGAATTTCATAGCCGCTACAAAGATTGTGGCATCCTCCATCAAATAAACCCCCACCATGCCATTGAACTACTTACACCTATTGAATGATGGGTCAGCCTAAGAAGTGTTCCTCCCCTTAGGAAGGGAAGCATCTAATAGGTCCATTAGATAACCCTCCCATATCTAAGCATGATAACTTGTCTACAAACCCTGAGCTAGGATTAAATTTGAAGATGATGCTTGTGTGAAGTACTTTTGTGTCTTTTGCATTAGATATGGCCCACTATGATACACTTATATTTTACCCATGATGATGATCTCACTTGATTTTTAGAGGGTATGATTCAAATTCTTTAGCTACCATCCCTTGAGGGAATGTTTGAAACTTCTCCAACACTTCAACTAGGATGTCCAACCCCACTTGAGGACCCTTCAGGGCACCATAGCCAGGACATTGACCACTTTATGAGAAATATTGACCTTCAAATGTATCCAGCACTAATGATGACCTTCTCCTCTCCCTCCAGAGCCTAGAATGTTGCACATTGAAGCCATGCTTACAAGGAAGATGCACCCCAAAGACCACAGGATGCCCCTGAGCTAGCATTGTACTTCCTTGATGGTCGTTACCGTATTTTTGGACCAATTTGATGATGATGATGACTTGAGATACCTATGGAAGGGATTGTACACCTTTCTAGATAATGACATCATGCCCTAGCCTTATGATATCACCTTCACGAGGCTTGGAGTGATGAAGTCGGCTTGGTTGATGATGGCATGTTGATGAGGAGAGTTTTGCTTCAATAATGGACACCTTGTTGATGATAAGATGGTTTTTTACTGAGAAGCGCTCTTTTGACCCATCCATGACACATTTTGATGTAGACCTTCACCTTTAGAGGATGATGTCACCCTTAGAGCACCTTTTTCTCACACGCGTGGGATAAAATAAGGCTTTACGTTATGTTTTACCATTGAAATAGTTATCTTTTAGGATGACTCATGACCTACTTAACTTGCAATCACATGTTTTATTATTTTTGTGGACTTTAGCCAATATTAGACCTAAATCTACTTGGTTGCCCTCTTATAAATAGAAGGAACTTGATTTAGAAGGATTCATTGACAAACATCTGTCGAGAAATCTAGGGGTAAACAAGTGTAGGTGATTTCTCTTACTTTGATAACTGCTTGTGATGAACTTTTACTTTACTTGATTAACTTCTTCTTTCGTTTATTATTATTAATTGTCTATATCATCAAACTGATACCAAATCATAAAGAACAATGAGACAATAGGACACAAGATATAGGCAATCAGTCAAGACCAAAACCTCTCCAACTAAGAGGAAAACCCACCAAAATCCTTCTCTTCTTATAGAACTTCATTTGACGAATTCCAAGATCTATGCCCCTTGACCAAGACCCTCCAAGACCAAGTCATCCTTCCTTCTTGATGAGCTTTCCTTACACAACTTTCGGCAACAAACTTCGACCCCAACAACAATTTCTACAACTTCGACCTAGCAACTTCAACAACTTCAAACTAACAGCTTCAACCTTGATGCAACTTCAGCAACTTCGACCTAGCATCTTCACAACTTTGACCTTGCAGCTTCACAACTTCGATGTAGCTTCATAATTTCGTCTAGCTGAGAAACTGTAGAAACCTTAACGAAAGAGAGAGAGAGAGAAAGGCCCAAAAACTTCGATCTTGATCTTCTTCTTCTTCGTCATCTTTTTCCAACTTCTATCTTGAGGAGATCAAACTTGCTTGAGTGAGTGTCCAAATGAGGTCGAATTCCTTCTTGTTTATAGGCTTGTGAGGCGTACGAATTGTTGTCTTGAAGCCGACTTGTCCCTTCATGTAGGCCAACTTGCTTTGTGCCATGACGAGGTCTTGGAGGGTCTTTTGACTATTTTGACTTAATAATTTTTTTGTTTACAATGTGTAACATGCCCAAATGGGTCTTCAATATATGGCAATGACTCAATTGACTTTATGACAAACCTAGAAGCACTCAATGGGTGCTTAACCTAAAAAAATCCCTTTAGCATGAAACCCATGCCTCAAGAACATAAATAATAAATTCATATTTCTCTTTTCATTAAATACATAAAATCACGATTACATATGCCATTATGAAGACCCAACCTAGTTATATATTTCAACACTCCCTCTTAACTAGGGAAGTATTCATAATCCATACAAGGTACTTGGACATTCTCAATCTGAACAATTCTCATAAAGAAGAGTCGGCATTGGTAACCCATTTGTATAGCATCATATCATCCATCATTATCACATGGCAAGGCCTTAACTAATAGCTCTATCTATCCACAAGAGCAGAGCACAACGCTGGTGAGACCAATGATTTATAGACACCCTCATCATTGTCTCTCTCAAGAGTCGGAACACACCCCATCCGGGTTCAGTCAGAGTATGTTCCACCAGGGCTATTCTTATCTTGGATTCCCATTCCTCAAAGAATATCGGTCCTCTACAACTATTCTTATCTTGGATGCCAGCTGCTTACCCAATCCTCCATTCTTTCTTCCCAAGTGAAGATAAGAATGATGTTTCTACCTCTCCCTCTCAACTAGGGAGGATATACCCATTCCAATGAAGGAATGCGCCCATTCCTACAAAAGGAATGTAACCAAGTTCCCTCTTAACCAGGGACTTGACCAAGCCTCCCCTTAACCAGGGACTTGCTTCCAGCGACTGTTTAGGTGGAGATAATGGGACAACCATCTGCTTGTAGGACTCCTTCTTTCGATGTCATGAATGTATTCTTTATTATCGAGCCTATATCTTTTGGGGCTTCTTTGTAGAGCATCAACCATCCATCACTTTCATTCATGAATTATGTCAATCATGTCATCCTTTCTTTCATTGGAAAGTGATTCACTAATCCATATCTGGCTTTCCTTCATACAACTACCTTCTCCACATCATATTTTCTTCAGGATCTTATCATCCAACCACATGAGTATCAGTTGTAGATAACATCTACAACTCTTCTTTTGCTAGCCTTGCATTAGCCCATCTAGACATAGTTCAAAAATAAAAATAAAAAATGAACATCAAATTACCTTTGTGATGGTCTTACATCATGACATTTGCTTGTTGTAACAACATCATGCATTCATATTGACACATCTCCAAAAATATATTAAATGTTAAGGGTCATCCTCCTTTCCAGACTTTTTCGAAGTCTTCACACCTTTTCCATGGAGATGCCACAGTCAATTCTTCTAGTTATTAGATGTTGATTTCCTTTTCTTTATGACAGTAGTTGCATCTTTCACGATCTCTCCTTACTTTCTTCACATATTGCTTCCCATGAACATTCATTCATAGTTCCTTCATTTTTATCAATCACCTCATCTTCCATATGAGGACTTATTATGTTGATTTCAACTAGTCAGTATGTGAACCATGCCTTTATGCATCCTTCCAAAGAAGGAGATCCCTTTCTCTTGATCATGCTCATGAGGTGGAGCATTTATCCATGCCATCTGCAACTATATGACATGACTCAATTTTATCGAATACAAGCATACATACCTCATCTCTTCCTTTTGGTTATCTAGACTTCCTTCAGCAACTTCCTTGATTGAAAGAACTTCAATCACCTTTACCTGCATCACTTATTTTGACATCATACCATCATTCCATGAATCCCATACAAAGGTGGAATTCTCGGCAAGACACTTGCTTCTTCCAGTTGGTGAACCTTCCAATGAAGATTCCAATGGAGGATCTTAATCATCCTCTCCCTGCAAATGCTTCTTTTTGACTGATGTATGATGAGCTCTATACTAGATGAGTTTCTTTTTCCCATAAATACCACATATGCTTCTAATGAGGTTACCAAGAGCTAAAATAGACTTCTATTTCATCTATCTTTCATGCTTCTCTATGATGATGTCACGAGCTCTTGCTTTCAATTGTATGCTTCTGTTGACACCTAATCCTCAGGATTGGGTGAATATAATGTAAATAGATAAATAAGTAATATGAACAGTCATCGGGAGATGAAGTGAACAGTCTCACCTTCATGTATATAATGAAGACCTACCTGAAGGAATAACACACGAATCGATTTTGATTGAGTTACTGCCTGGTCTGACATGGTATCAGAGCCAGCTCCCAAAATTGGCGTAACTCTCTTCTACCTACCGCTCTCTGTCCACTGCCCCTGTGCGCTCTGTCTACCATAATTAACTCTGAATTCTCTGACCTGACAGCCTCAGACCTGAAAATCTTCTGAATCGCTGAGTTGAATGCCCTTGAGGCTGTTGCGTTGAATGGTGCTGCTCGTGTGTGAATCGTCTCCATGACCATGTTCACTGTGTGAATGGATCATCACCTTTAGCCCTCAAATGTGTTGTTGCTATCTCCTCTGAAATCTTGAAATTTGTTGGGCGCTTATTGGCACCGTAACAATGTCCAGCTGGGTCAGTTGCATCCTCTGTTGTAAAAAGTCGCCCCTTGGCTTCTGAGACCATTCAAGGCTCTATCTGCATTTGTGACCATAAAAATCCTGTGGTATTCCAAAAAAAAAATTATGAAGATTTAGAGATCAGCTTACGCTGGGTCAAGATTCAAAACATATCCTTGTATTTCTAATGTCTTTGTGTGAGCAATAAGTCGATGCAACAGCATTGTCTTGCCACTGGTGTGCATCCGTTCCAACCACAATGACGACAATCGGCTTCCTTTTGATATGACCTGTTGTGGTGAACCTGACGTGAAGAGTTGAGCAGTGGAAGAGTTGAACGCTGCTCCGTTTAAGGTATATGAACGCTGCTCCATATACACAATCCAGAAGTTGTTCACATATTTATGCAGTTGTAATAACGCTGTTTGGTATGGTATTTACGTTGTTGTTAAACATTGTAAGTTAATGTTGTCTCCATCACATGAATTGCATGTAATGCATGTGACAAATCTGGTGGTGGGGCTTGTGTCTATATAGTAATTTGCATGGAAGTGTAAGGCCCTTATGGTTTTTGGAATCCGTGAGCATGTGGATTGCTACAACAAGAGGAGAATCAACGTGGAATGTCAATACATACATGTTTGAGTGAATCTGCAATGTAGTATGATTTATAACCAATGCCTGTAGCGTGGACATACCTTACAAAGTAGTTATAGTTGTTCTAAGATACATAAGAATATATTTGTTGAAGAGATCTTGAACCTTGATGCAATGAGTTAAGGATTAGTCTCACGTATTGACAGTTGAATTTTCTGTCAAATCATATCAAAAATATATTTCTTTGAATGGTAATTTTTTTTTAAATTACCTCTAGAAGTACAATTTTACTGTATATTGGCAGAAGTATTTTTCTATCAGCAGAAGTATTTATTTTACAGTATGCATTCAATCATATCTATTGTGGGAATAGTTCTCACTTGCAAGAAGAACTATCCTGAGTGGTCCCGGATGATGAAACACACCCTCATTTTCAATGAGTTGTGGAAAGGAGTGTGTGTCGGAGACAGAAACAATGAACCAGAACAACCTACCTCGGATAAAGAGCTCGTCATTTGGGAAAACAAGAACAGCGAAGTTTATGCATTAATCGTAGCATCTGTAAATGAAGAGGTGAGTCGCCATATTTCGTCATTTTCAACTGCCTTTGAAGCCTTACAAAAGCTAAAAGAACTCTATGACTCACATTCTGCACTTGAAGTTGTTCAACTCATGATTAAACTCTTCACTCTTGAACTGCAAAATAATGATCCTCTTGCTCTTGCATCTAAAGTAAAGTCTATAATGCATGATATCAAATCCAGTAAGGTTGAATTGGATATTCCTCTTATCGCTTTTCTCAAGGCACTTTATCCTACTTACTCCAATTATCTTGAGTCGTTGCAAGCAAATGGAAATCTCAAAGATATCACCTTTGACTCTCTTGTGAAAAAGTTTGCTGAAAGAGAGAGCTTTTGGAAAGAAAACAGCCCCTGAATCTTTTGAAGAGGTTGTGTGCCTTGCTCATAAAGAAAAGCATCATGCTCAAGATTCTTCAAGAGGAAGAGGAAGAGGAAGATATTTCAGAGGTGGGGGGGCAGACATTCTCAAGGAGAAAAGGCAGATTTCCACTACATTCGCTGCAAAAGAAATGGATCACATGATGCCTCTACATGCAAGCTACCATGGGACAAAATTGAGCAGCAAAGAAACCAACAGAAAGGTAACACTGATGATACAGACAAAGGTAAAGCACCTGAATCCGCTCATTATGTTGTGGCACAATGTAACATTGGAGTAAATGAAGATTTATTTAATGCTTCACCTGCTTTTTGGAAAAATGATTGGTTGCTTGATTCAGGAGCAACCTGCCACATGACTCATGGAAAAGGTTTTTTTGAAGAATTTACTGACAATGTTGATGGAGCAGTATACTTTGCAGACCAATCAAAAATCAAGCCATCAGGGCTTGGCACAATCAAGGTTAAATTGCCTGGTCTTCCAGACTTTCTTCAGCACCATGTTCTATATCTCCCACAACTGAAGAGAAACTTGTTGTCCTTGGTTCACATCCACCAGCAAGGTCACTCCATTCATATGTTTGATGGCAAGCTTGAGGTGAGAAAAGCATCTGACCACTCACTTGTCATGAGGGGAATAGAAGAAGAAAGGCTTCTCAAGCTGCAAGGAACCTCTGCTCGTGCACAACATTTCTCATACAATTCTCATCATGAGGAAGGTACTCTTCTATCATGTTTATTATGGCATGCTAGATTTGGACATTTGAACTATGACAGCCTCCGCTTGTTGAAGAAAAATGGTGTTGTTGGTTTACCTACAATTCCTAGGAAACTTAAGCAATGTGATGCTTGCATTCTAGGAAAGCATAGCAAACAGTGTTTTCATGATTCACATTCAAGAGCACATAGAAAACTTGAACTCATTCATTCAAATTTATGTGGTCCAATACCTGTTCCTTCTACAAATGAAAATAAATATATGATGACAATTATTGATGACTACACCAGAATGTGTTGGGTTTATTTATTGAAGAACAAATCTAATGCTTTCAAACATTCAAAAAATTTCATAAATGGATTGAAAATGATGCACAATCTCATATTGGGTCTATTCGCACTGATAATGGAAAAAAATACACATCCGATGAATTTGAAAACTATCTTCGCCAACATGGGATCAAACATCAAACAACTGTACCTTATAATCCCCAACAGAATGGTGTAGCTAAAAAAATGAATAAGACAATCTTAAATATCGTACGATCCATGCTCTTCTTCAAAAATGTAAAGATAATGTTTTGGGCTGATGTTGTTTTATGTGTTGCATATATAAAGAATAGATGTCCATCCAATGCTATTAGAAACAAGACTCCATATGAAATGTGGTATGGACATGTTCCTTCGGTAAAGTATCTCAAGGTCTTAGGTTCCACCTGTTATGCCTTGATACCAAAGGTACATAGAAACAAACTTGGTGCTAGAAGTCGTAAGTGTATCTTCCTGGGTATTCAAACACCTCCAAAGCATACCGTCTCTATGATGAAGTAAATAAAAAGTTTGTTGTATCTAGAGATGTAATTTTTCTTGAATCATCCAAAACTGACCATGTTGTTGAGCGGCAACTTGATTGCTTGGATAGATTCGCAAAAGCAAAATCATTTCAAGAATTTGATAATCAGATTCCACATCTTGAAGGGGGGATTCCTATACTAGATCAACATGTGGAATCTTCTTCTAAAGAACACTCTCCCCTGCATGAAACTCCAACAACGGATGATGCTTTAAGTGATGTGATTGACAGAATTGGGATACTCAATCTTGATTCAGTCCCAACTCAATCAGCGAAGCAGCCTCGACCATCTGAAAAAGGTCCCCCAAAGTGGCTGACAAAGACACTTGAAAGTGTTCATCCTAATGAGGTTGGAAAGACAGGAACTAGAAATTCAAACCAGCGAAATGGAGGTGATGTG
This sequence comes from Pinus taeda, assembly GCA_000404065.3. Taxonomy (NCBI): domain Eukaryota; kingdom Viridiplantae; phylum Streptophyta; class Pinopsida; order Pinales; family Pinaceae; genus Pinus; species Pinus taeda. Next base: position 170,903 of record APFE030002727.1, read on the forward strand.
GATGACTCTAATTCACCTGTTGATATGGATGTTTCTTGTGATTGTGAATTGAACTTGTCTACAGATTTTGAACCAACTTCCTTCAAGGAAGTTGCTTCTCATGATGAATGGAAAGAAGCGATGCAAAAGGAGTATGATGCCCTCATAAAGAACAGCGCTTGGAAGCTGGTTGATCCTCCATTAAGAACCAAACCAATTGGCTGCAAGTGGGTCTACAAGAACAAGTATAAAGTTGATGGCTCACTTGACAAGCACAAAGCTAGGCTTGTGGCAAAAGGTTTTGCATAGAAGGAAGGGGTCGATTATGAGGAGACTTTTGCCCCCACAGCAAAATGGGCTACCACCCGGACACTCTTTGCCCTAGCAACTCAGAACGGTTGGAAAGTCCATCAAATGGATGTAAAAACTATTCTCTTTAATGGAGATCTAAAAGAGAATGTTTTTATGTCTCACCCTGAAGAATTTGTTGTGAAAGGACATGAACATAAAGTATGCAAACTTGTGAAGTCCTTGTATGGCTGCAAACAAGCACCGCGAGCATGGTATGAAAAACTAACTGAGAATCTTCTGGAACTCAATTTCAAAAATTATGATCTTGATGACACAACTTTATTTGTCAAGAAAGTTGGCAAAACAGTTGTTTATCTTGTGGTATATGTAGATGATCTTTTGATGACAGGCAACAATGAAAACTACATTGCATCCATAAAGAAGGAATTGGGGAAAAGTTTTGAAATGACTGATTTGGGCTATGTTCATTACTATCTTGGCATTGAAGTAACCCAACATCCGAAGTCCACATTTCTTTCTCAAAAGAAATACATTGGAGATCTGTTGAACAGGTTTGGCATGACAGAATGCAATCCTCTTACTACTCCAATGGAACAAAACTTAAAGCTCACATCTATTGAAGGAAAAGAATTTGAGGATGCAACAAAGTATAGACAGCGTGTAGGAAGTCTCAACTCCCTAACTACTACTAGACCAGACATTTCATTTGTTGTTGGAATCCTCTCCAAGTTTATGCAAAAGCCTTGTGAGGGACATTGGTCTGCTACAAAAAGAGTTCTAAGGTACTTGAAGGGAACTCAAGACTTTGGAATAAAGTATACACAGGTGGACAACTTCAGCTTGATTGGACACTCTGATTCAGATTTCGATGGAGACAAAGAAACTGGGGTATCTACTTCAAGATATGCTATGAGTCTTGGATCAAGAGCTGTCTCTTGAAGATCACGCAAACAATCAGTTCCAACAGATTCCACAACAGAAGCAGAATACGTGGCAGCAGCTGAAGCAACAAAAGAAATTGTGTGGCTCAGGAAAATTCTTGAAGATTTGCAGGTAAAACAAGTACAATCAACTCCACTCATGATTGACAATACCTCTGTAATAATGTTCGCCAAGAACCCAAAGTTCCATGATCGAACGAAGCACATCAATACTAAATATCATCTGATTCGACATCATGTTGAGGCCAAAACAATCCATCTCCATCATTGTTCCACTAATGAGCAAATTGAGACATCTCACCAAAGCGCTTGGAAGAGAAAAGCTTGAAAGATTCAGAATGATGCTTGGACTCACCAACATCCCTTCAGATTAAGGGGGGGAATGTTGACACCTAATCCTTAGGATTGGGTGAATATAATGTAAATAGATAAATAAGTAATATGAACAGTCATCAAGAGATGAAGTGAACAGTGTCTCCCTCATGTATATAATGAAGACCTACCTGAAGGAATAACACACGAATCAATTTTGGTTGAGGAGTTACTGGCTGGTCTGACAACTTCTATGATGCCATCTCCTAACATGATGCATCCTATCATGCTTCTAATGATTCCTACCATGATAGTTATACTTTATAACAGAAAACTTGAGACAAACTTGAAAAGAACTAGATGAGGAAGACTATCTCAATCATATTAGAGATCTTTTACTTCCTCCTCCTTGGATCTCTTCTTTTTAGCTTCTTCCACTTCTTCAGTGATATGGGTTTCTTCCCTTCCTCTTTTGTTGTTGTCCTCGTTGAGCTTTGGACAATCTCTTTTTTAATACCCATATTCATGACAGCCATAGCATTGAACCTTCAACATGTTCTTCTTTTTTTGAGGAAGAAGCTTCCCAAACTTCCCTTTTCTTCTAACCATGGTAGCAAATGCTTGAGCTTGATCTATATCGATTTTTGCCTTCAGCCTGGTTTCTTTGATTTTGCACAATGACCATAGTTCATTGAATGGAGTAGATTCCTTCTTCCCATATGTGAAGTTGCCCCATTCCTTTGGTAGTGCATTGAGCACGATAGTAGTCATTTCCTTGTCAGACATTATTTCTCCCAACTCTTGGAGTTAGTCTCTTATTTCCGACACCCTCATAAAGTATAAGGTTATTCCTTCTTTTGATATCTTCATCTTGTAGAGCTTGAGCTTCTTCTTTCAATGGTTCGACAATTAAACCCTTAACATGACCAACAACTTCATTTTCTATGAGGATCAAATCTATCCTCTTCTTCCATGCAAGAAAGTTTGACGACCCAATCAATTTGTTGCTCTCTTTGCAATATGAAGTCATTTTGACATTCAAATATAGATATAAAAATACTTACTTGTCAAGTGAAGATTCTCCTAGATGATGAAATCTTCAACTTGATGCCTTCTTAATTTTAATGATGATGTAGATAATAGAATATGTCTTCTTAGTGAAGATGTCTTTCTTGAAAAGTGATCATTGGCTCAAAGGGAGATCACATTGATTCCTTGATGATGATGACAACATTTTTTCCTACTTTTCTTCCTTCAAGACAACACTAGTTAAACTTGTTTCACAACCTCAAATTTCAGCCCTTCTTCAGAATTTTAGCTTGACATAGCAATTTTGCAATTTCGGCCTTTTCTGCAATAACCCTAGTTCACACGTGGCTAAAAGATGGACAAATTTGCCTCCTTTCTACTTCACTTGACTTGACTTCGTTTTCTTGTTGTTTCGGCTTGCAAAGTAGACCTTTCTTGGCACAAAACTTGATCTTTGATGGTGGTTGCAGAAGGATGTCTTAATACTTAGCACATGTGAAGAATATAGCCCAGACAAACAGACCCAAAAGTGCTTCACTCTTCCTTCCTTGTGATAATGATTGTAGAATGTGTGAGTTTTCCAAGAACGCTTCAAGTTTGGAACCCTTCTTTGGATGAGCTAGGGTTTTGAGGCCTTCTTTGATGCTCATAATTATTCCCTTTCAATATGATGAGAGGATTAGTCCTTCTTGATGATTGATATTCTTGATGTTCCCAAGATGATCTCTTTATACTTCATCCCTAGAGTATCCTTCTTCGTGTTGCCCTTCCTTGATGTAGTCACCTTAGCTCTGATACCATGTTGAGAAATCTACGGGTCAACAAGTGTAGATGGTTTCTCTTAATTTCATAACTGCTTGTGATGAATTTTTACTTTACTTGATTAACTTCTTCTTTCATTTATTATTATTAGTGTTCTCTATCATCAAACAGCTAACAAATCATAAAGAACAATGAGACAAAAGGACACAAGATATAGGCGATCAGCCAGGGCCAAAACCTCTCCAACTGACCAAGTCATCCTTCCTTCTTGATGAGCTTTCCTGACACAGCTTTTAGAAACAAACTTCAACCTTCCAAAAACTTCTCCAGCAACTTCGACCCCAACAACAAATTTTGCAACTTCGACCTAGCAGCTTCACAGCTTCGACCATGATGCAGCTTCAATCTAGAGGCAGCTTCACAGCTTCGATCTTGCAGCTTCAGAATTTCGTCTAGCCCAGAAACTATAGAAACGCTAACGAAAGAGAGAGAGAGAGAGGCCCAAAAACTTCGATCTTGATCTTCTTCTTCTTCGTCGCCTTTTTCCAACTTCTATCTTGAGGAGATCAAACTTGCTTGAGTGAGTGTCCAAATGAGGTTGAATTCCTTCTTATTTATAGGCTTGTGAGGGGTATGAATTGCTATCTTGAAGCCAACTTGTCCCTTCATGTAGACAGACTTGTTCTTTGTGCCATGACAAAGTCTTGGAGGGTCTTTTGACTCAATAATTTATTTATGTTTACATGTAACATGCCCAAATGAGTCTTCAGTACATGACAATGACTCAATTGACTTTATGACAATCCTAGAAGCACTCAATAGGTGCTTGACCTAAAAATAGATTTCCCTTGAGCATGAAACCCATGCCTCAAGAACACATAATAAATTATTTTTCCCTTTTCATTAAATCAATGTTACTTGGGAGCGGGAGCAGAAGTGGGGAGCGAGAGCGGAAGCGGGAGCGGGAGCGACCATTTTCAGAAGCTCCCGATTTGGGAGCGAATCCGGGAGCGATTTTTAAAAATATATATATTTTTTGTATTTTTTAATTTTTGATACATATATGTCAACAAAAACATGTAGAA
>APFE030002729.1:0-12915 GCA_000404065.3 Pinus taeda
AATGACAAGCTTATTGAAATTTTGCAAACGAGACAACACAAAGGTAGGTTGCTCACGAGGGAATATTTCGCAACTGGCCCGACTCCTAAGAAGATCAACAAAACCAGAGAGATCTAAGGCTTTATGACTTCTAAACCCAAAGTCACTACAGAACCAATTATAAAAACCAAACCCTAAGGCAAAAAATCTCAAGGAATCTCACTAAAACTATCAACACTAATGGAAAAAGTATAGGTGAAGATTTCTGACAGTTAACAGAGGTTCTGGGCAGAAAAAACTAAGAAAAACAAATTCAAAAGGGAAAAACTCATTAAAAAGGGAAATTTTCTAAATTTTACCAGGGTACGCAGGCAACCTGTTTAACCAGGTGCGTGGCCGCTCTGTGTGTATAGATACAGTGCGCACAAGTACACACTGTGTCTAACTCAGAGGGTGCGTACTTCTTGTAAAACAAAGAAAAGCTAAGATCTAAACTGACCCTAAGCTAAGCCACCCAAAAACAAAGTTAAACAACCAAAAAACAAAATAAATCAGACTCTTTTCAGGTCAAAGCAATGATTCAAAGAAAAATCAAGACCAACAATGGAATCCCCAGTGGAGTCGCCAATTTGTCACACGGAATGAGTTATACTTGCGGACAAATTTAACCTTCCTAGGAGTCTAAGACTCTCTAATGACAAACAAACCAAACAAGAGCTATCCTTCTCTAGATACACATCATTCTACGAGAATTCAAATGTTTTCGATCTTACCTTAAGTCCCACGCTTGTTGTAGCGGTCCAGCCTTGCTGATCCAGATGAGCTCCTCCTTCACTTTCAGACCTGCATACACTAACAAAGCAAACGATTACATAGCATCTGAATATTCATTATAAAACAAAGCATATCTATCATATTGACCAAGGAATACATGAAATAATTCATTAACAAATCATTGAAAAGAATGGACTTATTTGTATTAAATAATCAAAGGAACCATTACAACCTGAGCCTTGGTGTTGTGCAAGCTCCTCCCAGGGTCCAGCAAGAGATTTCCTCTACTTTGACAAGCTCACCCACTCCCACTATGGCAACAAGGGAGGATAGTGATCTCTCCTCACAAGTCAACAAATGGAAGTCCTAATTCCAGCAGCATTTACCCTTTAGAATGTTCAGCTTTCAACCTCCCCTCCTTTGGCCCAATACCTGTATTTATAGTATTCTAGAGGAGGTTATTCAGTTCCAACATCAATGGGATACTCCCTCTTTTGGATGGGGTAGCTCCTCTCTTGATGGGATAAGCTCCTCTATCATAGGGGTGCATGAACCATCTGGAGGCGCTCAATACACGTCAAGAAATCTTCTAGAAGGCTCTAGAAGTGACCACAAGTAACTTTTTAAAGATGAAACTTGCGCCTTTTGACCTTTACAGGGGTACGCACCCTAGCTTTAGTATACAGAGCGTATTACTACGCAGGTCTAATGTATGTGGAGTGCGTACACGCAGGAAAGGTAGAGAGAACCTGCGTACCCAGAGATAAACATGTTTTCAAGTGACTTTCTCTCTCTTTGAAGTTTTGACATGAAGAGCAGAGGTATGGGGCTTGACAAAGAGGACAATGTGGCTATTGATGAGGCCACATAACTGCAGATAGTCAAGGTGACAAAATTCAGTGTAACAGACCATGACTCTAACAAAGGTCAAAAGTCACCCTCACCAGAGACAGAGGAAGAAGAGGATGAACAGACATAGCAGGGAGGAGCAAACTTGGAGACGAATCCATTACATATCAAGTGCACCAGAGAACCAGAAAAAGTAGGGCCACAGAAGAATTCCAAGGCTAGCAAGACGTCTCTGGATCTGATCACCCTAACAGATTGGGATCTAAATGATATAGTGGATGCAGTGTGGGATGCCACCGTTGAACTGCTACAAAATTTCAAGTAGCAGTAGCAGTAGGCATTGGGGGCTATTCAGAAGGGTCTGCGTGAGTTTCAGATCCATCCATCACAGATTCAGACCAGTGTGGCATCCACCATTTTGGCCCTTGGCACCTCAAAAGCCACAAGGATGTTGTACGCAAGGGACCCCTGAGCCATAGTGCTACCAGATGGAGCATTGATGATAGAGACTAAAGCTGACAGGCCCGCTGTCAGCACCCTCAAGGGAGTGGGACTTAACTTGGCAACACTTCCTAGTGAGGTGCTTCACCTTCTGCAGGATGGTGTGATTGCGAACTTCGGGCCCGCAAACAACGTGCTTTACAGGTGATGAATGAGCAAAAGGTCAACAACGCTCAGATGGCTATGTAGAGAGACTCCACTATTAACCTTGTGATAGACCTGATAGATAAGAATCAATGAATAATCAAGGTTGTGGATGAGGCATGCAGAACTTCCCCGAAGCTGGCCATTCTCGAGGTTGAGCCATTAGATATGCGGGTTCAAAAACTCACTGCGGGAGTGCACGATGCACGCACAGAGTTGGAAAAGGTCCAGCTGGAGCTAAACCTAAAAATTTCATAATTGCAGTTGAAGGCCCAACCTTCGACTCCGTTGGAAGTTAGGGAGCAACACGTGACCACCGTGACAAATGTGATAGCAACAGTAGCAAGTATAATGACAAACTGCATGACGCTTTTTGAGTAGCTGCTCGAGGTACTCACCAGCCTGCAAGAAGACCCCAATGTGCAGAGGATAGAGACAAGAGCATGGAAACTAGAGTAGTGCTACGATGAGGTTAAAGTGATAGCATGCACGGTCGCCATCCTGCAGAGACTCACGAAGATGCAAGACGCCAAGGCATTGAAAGAACATGTTGATACAGCTCAGCACAAGGAAGTATTGTTGAAGGCCTACTTTAAGCCTTGGTTGGAGAAGGCCTACTTGATCACGGCCTCCATTGAAGGCAAGATGGCTAGTCTACAGGAGACTCAGCAGAAGCTTCAGGCTAATACCGCAGGGCCAGCAATCAAGTATTTGGTCAAGGAGATGAAGCAAATGGCTGCACAGTGCGCTACCAAGGTAGTAGTTTTCCAGGTCGAGCTGGGAGGTCTTCGCGACAATATCTCTATGCCAGCAAAGTGACTCAAGAGCGAGTGACCATGTTTGTGTTGGGGGCCCATTGGGAACGGGCTCCCCTAAGAGTCAGTTTTGGGGTAGAAAGCCCAAATTTTGTATAAAAAATGTAAAGTATCCACATTTTGTGGTTGTGGAGTGTGAAGATGTCAAGAGTCATTAAGGGTTGTCTTCCCTTATTTTGTAAAGAATCACGTCAGCTGTAAAGATCCACCCATGGTCCACAGACCACGGGATTATATAAAAATAAGCTAAGTAAGTAAGTTCTAAGGAAGGTAGTAGAAAGAAGCAGAGTTCTAAGTGCTTGGGGTCATAGGCAAGCTAAGAGTGAGAGTCTTAGCATAGGTAGAGGCTCTGCAGCTGAGTGCTTAGAGGCCTAGGGTAGAAGTCTACAACTGAGGTCACGGACCCCTTCAACTGTGTGCTAGGGAAAATAGAGTCTATACTAGAAACTTGAATCATCAATAAATAGAAGTATTTTGAAATTGTTGTGTATTTTGTCTCTAATTATTGCATCCGATTATGTTATGTTAAGTTTTGGGTTTACATTATAATGCTAATTTGATGTGCAAATGTATCTGTTTCTATTTGTTATTTGAACGCAAGTAAGAATATATGTTTACGCGAAGATAACCTTAATTGCATGCTAAAATTGGCGAACACTTAAGGTAATTCAGGAACTTGTAACCGTACATAGTTACAGAGGCGCGTAAGTGCCTGGATCACTGGTTAGGGCTGTGCGAAGGTTCTAAAGGTTGGAAGAGAAGGAACATTGATAAGCCCTAAGGGATTATCGATCTATGTGAAGACAGGGATTAGAGTATAAGATCAACGTCACGACCATCTCATGGTGCAGAAGCTTAGTTTCTGCATCCCACCATACTACTTCAGGTGAGACTTTGGTCTGTATTCCATGGGCTAATGCCGAAAGGGCTAGTGGTGTAGGGATTTGCTTAGCTGACTAACACTGAACCTAGGTTAGGGCCCATCAAGCCAAAAAGAGGCTAGGCTAAAGATGGAGTAGTTGGCTAAAAGATAGAGGAATGAAGCCGAGAACAAAGCCAAAGAAGAGCATGTGGCCAAAAATCAAGCAAAAGGGGAGGAGGAAGAGGAAGTTTGTGACTCTGATAGGAGTCAGAAGTCACCTTCTCCACAAATAGAGGATGAGGAGCAATGCTCAGAATAGGGAGGATAAGACTTGAAGACTACTCCATTCTGGGTTAAGTGCAAAAGGGAGTAGGAGAAGGTAGGGCTGCAGAATAAGTCCAAGGCCAAAAAATCCTCCTTTGACCTAATCACCTTGAGAGAGAGAAATTTGAATGATATCGAAGATATAGTAAGGGATGCGACCATGGAACTGCTACACTAGTTTAAGCAGCAGCAGAAACAGGCCTTGGTCGACATTCAAATGGGTCTGCGTGAGCTGCAGATCCATGCTACTCAAGTGCAGACCAGTGTAGGGGGGTAGTGCAGTGTCGAGTAGTTTCACGCAACAAACCTCAAATGCAGCTAAGATGGTCCTTTCAATGGATCCCTAGGTTTTCACACTACTAGATGGAGCATTGACCGCAGAAACAAAGGCTAACAGGGCCACCATCAGCACCCTCAAGAAAGTTTGGTTAAACTTGGTCATGCTTCCAAGTGAATCCCTTCACACCCTACACGATGGTGTGATCATGTAACTACAGGCTTGGGAAAAGTATGCCTTGATTGTTATCAGTGAGAAAAAGGTGAACAATGCACAAATGTTCATCAAAAAATCATCCGCAATTGATCTTCTTAAGAAGGTCACAGAAAAAAATGAGCACACAACTGCTATGGTGGTTGAGGCATGCAAGACTGTTCCAGAGCTGAACATCCCAGAAGATGTGCCAGTTGACGCATGAATCCAGAAGCTTGTTGCAGGTGTGTGTGAGGTACAAATAGATTTGGCTAAGGTTTAGTTTGAACTAACCCTTAAGATCATAGCACTTGAGTTGAGGGCCCATCCGTCGACTCTGCCAGAAGTTAGAGAGAAGTGCGAGACCACTGTCAAATATTTCGTTGCAGCTGTTGATACCACAATGAAGGATTGCACTGCACTCTTTCAATAGGTGCTTGAAGTAGTTACTAGTCTGTAGGAAGATCCCAACCTACAAAGGCTAGAAACTAAGGCATGGGAGCTATAGCAAAGATACAACAAGGTTAAAGTGACAGCATTCACCGTCGCCATCACCCAGAGGTTAGCGAAACTGCAGAAAGTAAAGGCATTAAAGGATAAGTGGACACAGCTCAGTGTAAGGAGGCGGTACTGAAGGCTAGATTGGGGCCTTGGCTAGAGGAATCCTATGTGCTCATGACCTTCTTTGAAGGAAAATTGGCTAGTCTGCAGATGATACAGTAGAAAATACATGCGGATAGTGTAGGACCAATGACGGAGCAACTAGTCGAACAGGCTAAGCAGGCAGCAACGCAATGTACCACTATGGTTGCAGTCATACAGGTGGAGCTGGGAGGTCTTCATGCCAATATCACTGCACCAACCGAGTCACTCGGGGTGAGTCACTAGATTTGTGTTGGGGGCCTATTGGGAACAAGTCTCTTAGGGTTAATTTTGGGGTTTAAAGCCCATGTTTTTGGGCTAAAGGACCAAGTTTTGTATAAAGAATGTAAAGTCTCCACATTTTGTGGTTGCAGAGTGTGAAGATGTAAATAGTCAAAAAGGGTTTCCACCCTTAGTTTAGGTAGCTTATGTCGGCTTGATGAGATCCACCCTTGGTCCGTGGACCATGGGAATGTATAAAAAGGGAGTCTTAGAAGAGTCTAAGGCAGTTCAGTCTTAGTAAGTTTTGGGCACGTGATCAATGTAATGGTTCTGTGAGGACTAAGAGAAAAGAGTCTTAGCGTAGGAAGAGGCTCTGCAGATGAGTGCATAGAGGCCTAGGGTAGAAGTCCACAACTGAGTGCGCGGACCCCTACAACTATGTGCGCAAGGAAGTTAGAGTCTGTACTAGAGATATGAACCATCAATAAAGAGAATTATTCTAGAGATATCTTTGTATGAGCTATTTTACTTCTGTTATGTGTTAACACCCAGGTTGTTCCCTATGACTCCCAAGGGAATACAGCCGGGGTAACCACTAACCAATCTTTGGACTACAGTTTCTAGCCCAGCTGTAGTCAGAGAGGGCTCTCTCTGTTAGGTTTGTCACTGTTTTAATGAAGTTTTAGGCTAGTTATGAAGTGAATGTTTGGTTGTTTTTATGTTTGGTTGGGAGGATGCTTCTGATAGTTTTTTGGAGTGTTATCTTCAGAAGGCACTAATCCATTGGGCAATGGGGTCTGTAACTATTGCTTCCTTGAAATCTTGTCTTGGTGCAGCTGAAATTACAGGGCCTGTGTGTATTTCACAAAACAAACTGTAAATTGTGATGGTGAAATGATAGACAACTAGCAAAGAGTATTTAAGGATTCTTTACTAAGCTGACTAGTGTGAAGGAGGTCTATTATTTAGGAGAAATTACTTGAATTCCTGAAATAACATGTTCTTGTGATGATATAGTATTAAAGGTAGCACTGAAGAATTACTCTTTAAATACCATAACTGAGGAAAACATATGAAATGGCTAGGATTGAGTGCAGGGTAATCAAAGATTAAATCCTGGGACTATTCTTTTTCTTGGCCATTTAGATATTGAATCCATGGAAAGCATGAATGATACATGAAAGTATAACAAACATACATGTAACAGGGAGTAACGAGAAAACTTATTGAGCCATGGAATACACAGGAATCCTGCAACTTTGAGCCATACACCAGCAAGACATCAAGAGAGACAATGCTTGGAGAAATCCCATCATTCTTTGTATTAGTTGTCTGAAGAATTTACAACATAAGAGTAATAGAAGAGATATCAAGATATTTCTTACATCCGGAGTCCCAACACTGCTAACAAATGCGAGGGGGAATATATAGAAGTCTAATATAGAAATATCTCAGGCATTGAGTCATCTGAGAGGAAAATATCTTCTTACACTTGTACATGGCTTGTAGATGAGAAGTAATTACAATCATAAATGAGTCTTAAAAGCTTTTAACTTCCGTCAGAGTAATTTTTGACCTTTGGGGTTTGTGGAGTTGATTGAGCGGCTTTATCATAACTGTTGAATGATGTGTTGTGCAGCTGTTACTTTTTGTGTCTTCTTGGCCCTGCCACCTGTGCTTGCTGATGCTGTTGCTGCGGTCGAGTACCTATGCTGAGTTGGCTTAGCCTCTTCATATCTGCTGATGTAGCTTTTGTCCACCTGTGTATGTAATACACACCTTTTGCTAAAAAAAAGATTTGATTTTTCAACTTTGATTCAAAAGCAATCCCATTAAATCTTGCCATGTGTCTGGAGGAGGTAGCTAATGTTTCAAAATTGACCCCAAGGTCTCATCAGCCTCTGTATATTTATAGAAGTGAGGGGGCTCATCAAATAAGTGTGTCACTTCATTTCTAATAAAAAACAAATTATCTAATCTTTCAAAAAGAATTTGCCCTGTTACTGGGCCTGCTCCTGAAGATGCACCTAGTGCCTCAACAATCTGTATTGCTGCAAAAGTGCTTACCCTCTTGATATATTTCTCATGCGAGAGTAATTTCCCTGATTCTAACAAGCTGGGGAGCCCTCTGTCCTGCAGAGCCAAGAACCTATTCTGAAATTTATTTATGTCAGCTTGCATATCCTGGATTCTTCTGTCCAGGGTCTGGATTAGGTTCTTCATTGTTAGGACTCTTTTGATTAGAGAGATTGTTTCAGTCCTATTTCCAATTCCCATTCTCACCAGCTGGGAACTTGTCCTATAATTGAGTACTTCAATCATCCTGGGGGAAAACTCAGGCATGTTGCCCAGAGAAGTCCTTGCTCTGTGTAGTTTCTTTCTTGCCCTGCCAATGAGTCCCACTTGCTCATATATGGCTTCAATGTACTCCCATTGGTTAGTTATTGCTTGTCCAATGGGGGTCCAAATTACTTGTTTGAGCTCTGCTGTAACTTTCTCAAAATTGAGCTCCTTTTCTAGCTCTGTAATTCTTTTCTTCAGAGCTTTTACTTCTCTCTCCCTCTCAGCCACATTTTGCTTAGACTTATCATATTTTTCATTTACTTTTGCTAAGCTGTCCTTGGCTTGACTGAGTTCTGACATCTGAGACTCTAGCACCTGTATTTCTTGCCTGAGCTTCTGCATGTCCAGGCTCTCGGCCTGTTCTGTTGTTAGTGATGTGGTGGCTGGTGCTGTGGTGCCTGGAACATCTTCCTGTGCCTGTTGCTTTGGGGGGACAGTATCTTGAGGGGTCTCCTCAAGGTCTATTGATTCTGTGGGCGGCTTGGAAGATTGCCCTGCCTCCCTCCTTTGTAATGCTGCTTCTAAGGTGGTTTCAGTGTCTTGCAGCTTTTCCTGTGTTTCTATCAGCTCTTTATATAATGTCATTAATAATGCAGCTGCATCCTTTTCTTGCCTCTGCTGGGCAACTTCATCTGTTTGTGGGTGTAGAGTTGGGGGAATCTTCATTTTCTTTTTAATTGCAGCCATGTCTGCATCCCTCAGTTTAAGGACTTGTTGTAGTGCCTTAACGTCATTGGGGTCATGCCCAAACTCTATGATTATTTCCTCTAATGCCTTGATTCTGTTATCCTTAGCTTGGGAGGATGCCCTCTCCAACTCAAGCTATGCTGCAGTGTTGTTCAAGCTATTTTGCAGCCTGTAGTTAATCAAGGTCTTATATGCCAGAGTGGCATAGACCATCTCACCCGTCTGCTTGTGGAGCTCAATCTGGTCCATGGGGTGGATGTCTTTTGAGAGGACTTCCAAGTTGGTCTTGATATAATCTGCAGCTGTTTGTGGTTGCTGCACTGTAGGAGTGAAATGGCTCATGGTCATCTTGCCTTCTTGCACATCAAAGGCAGCCATGAGCCTTTGCTGATTTGAAGGAGCCATATTTAATAGGTGATTATAGAGCCGAATTTTTATTGGCTCACTCCTCCTTTTGGCATCTTTGAATTGTTGTTTTATGCTTGCACCTGTTCCCTGTTGCTGCCCTGAGGAGCTCACTTCTCCCAGTGCTACCTTATCTTGCTCCTGATGTAGGGATCTGCCAGAAGTCTCCACACTTTGTATCTCCTCCTCTGAGAAGGGATTCAGCCTTTGCCGCTTACCTGATGCTTCGGTGAGGGGGGTTTCCCTCTCTCTTTTTCTGCTTATATCCTCCCTTTGAGGGGTTTGGAGGATGGAGGAGTCTACCCTAGAATCTTGTCTAGCAGGCACCATATTTGTTGTATTTTCTTTAGTAGCTGCCTGGCCCTCTGCTTTCTGTTTCTCTTGACCCTGTTGGTCAGCTTGTTGCTGTTCCTGCTGGGGCTGCTGTTGATGGCCCTATTGGCCCTGTTGTTGTTGTTGGCCCTGTTGGCCTTGTTGGTCCTCTGCTTCTTCCATCACTTTATCTTTTCCCTTGCTCTGTCCTTGATTGGAAGTTTGCACTGCCTCTTGTTGTGTTGTAGAGGATGAAGCAGGTGTTGTTGTCTGAGGATTTGGTAGAGAAGGCACCCGAGAAGGACATTCCAAGTAAACCATTTTTAATAAATGCCTTCTAGCCCTTTCAACTAGCTCTTCTTGAGACAGAGGCTCTACTAAGGTGTTTTTCCTCCACTTTGGTTGGTTAGCATGTCTCAGGATATGGAACATGCTCTCATGCTCGTAGCTAGAGAGCTTGCATCTTTGTCTTCTCAAGGATATAAAGGTGTTGGGGTCATAAGGCTTCCAAAGGAAGCTTTGTTCTAGGCCAAGGCCTTCCAACATCCTATCTGCTTCTTTCCATCCTTCTCTTCTGTTTAGGATGAAGTGGCCTAGCTGGTTTCTATCTTTAAGCTGTGCCCTTTTTCCTTTTCCTGCAAAATGCACCTGGTCGGCATTGCCAAATTGCCTGAAATACTCCAGGACAAACAGCCTCATGGGCACAAATCTGGGCAGCTTGTATGGGCGCAGCTCACACCCATATATCCTAATCACAGTGTGATGCTGGTAAAAATACCAATCTCCTATGCTATAGGCACTGGACAGTTGCAGGATCCTCTGCATTTCATCAGTGAGACTTGGAGGGGGTGCTGTCAAGAGTAGAGATAAGGCTGGATGAATGAATAAGTCTATGAACTCGGTGTATGTATATGGTGAATATGAACGGACGTGGAAGACTGAGCTCCAGTATACCACTGATCTTGGGTTTCCTGCTGCATCCGTTCTCTTTATTTCAAAAGAGAACTTCTCATGTTGATAATACAAAATGAGATGATAAATATATGAGGTGTACCTGAACACTCTCTCTCCGGGTAAGTGCAAAAATTGCTCATGTATCTTGTCCGAGATATATGTAGTATAGTCAAAACAAATGGGGGCCTTACCAGGGGAAAACCTTGTCATCATTACTAGCACAGTTTCCTCTATGAACTCCATTGAACTGTACCCTAGCACTGAGCTTATCATGTATGCTAGGTCCAGGCCCAGTTGATTTAAATAGCCATCAAAGATGAGGGGATGCAGCACTGTGTCAGATTTTTTGATAAACAACTGATTAAGCTTTAGGATCTCTGCCTCTGTAAGTACCTTGGTTCCTTGATTAATTAGGTCCAGCAGGGATAAAGGAACCAATTTCCTTTGAGTTTTGAATTGGACCATCTCCCTGATGGCCTCAGGGGTGGTGTAAAATACAACTACACCTTGTGGGTTGAGCACAGCCCTCTGCACAGGGTCATAACAGGCAGCACATAAGTGGATGAGTTCAGGGAACCGGTTGACCTGAGGCATCTTGAAGATTGGGAGGGAGGATTCCCAAATGCCAAGGATATTTGTTCCATCTCTGTGTTTAGCCCTGAGTTCATTCAGCAGATGAATGTGGAATGTACATTTGGATGGGGCATCTTCTGAGATTTGGTAATCGAGGTCAGCCAAATCTTGCCAGTCCAGCTCTCTTTGAGGAGCATTCAAGGGAGTAATGTTAAGGGCTACTGATGCTAAAGGGGTATCCATGTCTGTTCAAATGTTTCTTGAGCTGATGAGCGTGCTAACTGAGTAAAATGAATTTGAGAGAAACACAGACTAGCAGGCTTGCTTTACAGCAGAATAGGACAGCACAGGACTTTCTGAGAAGGCTTTTTATACAGTTCTACCAGACCTCCTTTGGAAAATTTAGGAGCAGGTTAATGAGTTCACGATTTCGCGAACAGAGGAGGGTTTTCACTAAACTCAAAGTGTAAAATGGCTCCGCCAGTGTAATTCGACCTCAAATTGTGCAGGGAAGACAGGATATACTCGGTTTTATGGTGAAATTTCAATGTCTTGCCGTGTCCAGGTATGTTTTATGAGTAACTGTGAAAAAACCAGTTTGCAAGGAAATGGACGGACAAATACCTGTTTAGCCAGTAGCTTGGGATGAACGAGTAGTTGGGTTGGCGTTCTGAGCTTCTGCGGATGGTCGAAATTTGGCCGGTAGACTGCTGGTCATAGTTTGCATGCAGACAGCACAGAGGTCCTTTTCACAGAAAAATAGCAAAAAATGAGAAAAACCATAAAAATATGGCCTTTTTGCTTTATTGGGGTATTTTTTGGATGACGTCAGCATGTGGGTCCGGGTTGGATGACGTCAGCAGGACGTCATCGGGTGACGTGGCGGCCTGAGACCGGTCCACGGGAGCGACGAAGTGGCGGCCAGGTGGGCGAATGGGGGACGAGGTGGGCGGCTGTGGCGATTGACGTGGGCAACAGCAGGGCGGGGACGTGGGGAGGACAGGTGTCGCCATATCGGGCCCCCTCCTGCATGGCAAGGAATCTGTCAGAGGGGGCTCCGACGGAGTTTGGCCACGACACCTGTCCCCGCGTGACGCAAGCGTCTGACAGATATCGGAAGGTATCTGTCGGACGTCGGGGGCCTTCCGAAATCCTTGGGAACCGTAGATCTACGGGCGCGCGATCTGACGGCTGTCGGGCAAGGAACCTGCGCGGCGGATAAGGACAACATTTATTAACAGTCGGACGTCGGGCCCCTCCGAAATTGACGCTGACCGTAGATCTGGGAAAGCCGCGATCGGACGGTCATCGGGTCGATTAATTGCACAGGCTATAGCGGTGAGTGGGCTGGTTAAAAAATTATATTTCTTGGCAGGCGCGCCCAGCGGGACCCTCCACTTCATGCGTGATTTTCAAAGGTTTTTTACGGTTTTGTTTGTAAACATCAACTTTGTCCGCCAACCTTAGGAAACGGTGAAAATCAAAGAACTTTATGCAAAATTTTTATACAAAGTATTACAAAATATACAAAGGCAAAACTATAGGAAAAGGGGTTTCTGATGAAGTTTATAAAAAAGGCGGAAAGTGGCTCCCGACCTTAGGATAAGGCGGGGTAGGTGTATTATCATGAAATTTTCATCCTTTAATGGTTTAGGGGGTCAAAAAAAGGGTTTCTTTAAGGGTTTTAAGGCAAAAATGGAGACTTGGGTAGGGGAATGGGTTCAGATGGGAAAAAGGGGTTGCACATGGGTTCTTGACCTTAACCAGTTGTTAATTCAATTCCCAGGGAGTAGAAATTATGGCTATAGTGCCAAGGAGGGGATATTTATACAGTGTGTGGGGTTTATACACCATGGTGTTATAATAATAGGGCGAATGAAGTATAGGGAGCTAAATAATAGAGTTAGTTGTTAAATGTGGGGGGAAAATATGGATGAGGATCAGTACAACCAAGTTTTCTTGAAAACAACTTGGAGTCAAGAGTAGATCAAAATGAAAAGACTTTTGCACAAGAAATGTGGCTTTTAAAGGCCATAAGAACCATCATAAAACTTTAAGTT
>APFE030002729.1:16766-29916 GCA_000404065.3 Pinus taeda
TTTTTCATTTTGCTGTGTTTTTTATACATGAATTTGCTGTGTGACAAAGTGTTAGGGTTTTAATCATGTAGCATGGGGAAAAGGTAGGATTTGTATGGTTATAAAGAACTAGGGTTTGATAGGATTTAGGGGTAGGGTTTGTATGGTAAATTTGCAAATGAGATCAATAAATATGACATATTAACATATGTGATTAACATGGGAAAATGAAAGGAGGGACATAAGGAAAAATTGCCTTGAAAAACAACAAACTGTCATAACATATGCTTGCAAAACAACCATCATTCAACCTATCTTCTATTGATTTCTTGCATGAAATTATGACCATAATCCTCCTTTGCAATTATAACACCATCACAAACCACGTGGAGGAGACATACCTTGACAAATTTGAGAGGATTTGGAGAAGTTTAACTGTTTGGGTGAGTTTTTGTGCAGGCAGCCAGAATGGTCGCGCACCACCCTGGAATGGTCGCGCACCACTGTAATGGTCGCGCTCGTGTAGTTTTATACAGCGAAAAACTCACCAAAAGGTCGCGCACCACCCAGGTTGTCGCGCACACCTGTGGAATGGTCGTGCATCTTCCCAAGCGCTGGATTTGCAGAAAATTGCCACGAAATTGCCTTCTTTGCCTCTAGCACGAAATTTTCACTTTCAATTGCACAATAAGAGTGACTAAAGAGGGAAATTAGCTTTTATAGGGTCATTTTAAAAAAAATTTAACTTTAGAACCCACTTTTTAATGTTTTCAACTTGATTTTCTTTTTAACACTGTTTAGAGTCTTTTTGTCCTGAAATGAGCTCTTTTGATGTGTTTGACTCCGTTCTTTTTTGCAGGTTGACCATCTGATGGGCTGTGGTGAAGGAACCAGGGTTGTTGCTGGCACTTTTGCAAACTTCTGAAAATTTCTTTATTTTTACAAATTTTCTCATGACCTTGGACTTAAAAACAGGGTTTTTAAATCCAAGGCATTAAATGACCTGTAGCTGATGAAAATAACATTGAAATAGATGTACATACCTCCTTCTAGCTTGCTGGGCACTCACTGACCTTGACTCATGACCTTGAAGTGATTTTGACTCAAAACCCTAGACCTAAGACCTGGGACCTCAAGACAAAAATAAAAACAAGTATGACTCAATTACATTGTAGTATGACCTGATCCAGCTAATCCAAGAAGGGAACAAAGACCAGCTCCTCCATTCAGTGTTATGGCATGCCTAGTGGGATGCAAAATTGACACTGATGAGACACCTAACTATGCATATGCAAAGAGCTATTGATCACTGATGGAGGGCTCAAGACCGACACTAACAAGTACCACACATTCAAGACTACAATGTCTCTACCAATCAACCTTTCTTTCAGTATCTTATCCATGCTTGTCCCAACATGTCGCATACCACACTACTTTCATTTCATTGATGTATCCCTCAGTATGGCATTTCCATAACATAGACATACTTTAATAACATAATATCAATCCATATCCACATGATGCTGACCTCATAGATTGTGATGGCTACTCCTCCAAATTGATTCCTCGTAAGACTAGGAACCTATTCATTCCATTCACCTACATAAGAAATCATTCTTCCACAAGAATGATCCCTAATGACCTATCAAACAATGAAATAGATACATGGAAACATACATACATATACATAAACATTAGCATAAACAATCATGATCCTGTCAGACAACGATGTGCATACATACACATACATACACATACATACATCTAAATATCAACATAAAATAATAATGATCTAGTCAGTCAATGACATACATACATACATATGTACATATAACATTAGAATAAAATAATCATGATCCATGATGACCTCGTTAGGCATGACATATATACATACATACATGTATACACATATAGATATTAGCATAATCATGATCACAACGTAATTACTATATATCATAAGGTCAGTTAAGAGAACTTCATTTATGTGTGCAACACATGTGCAACATCAAGAAAAAAAATTCGCAACATAGCCAAGGCATATGACGCCTCAAATCCATTCACCTTACCTTTCTCATGAATGTCCTACCATCATCCATTTACACTAATGGACCCAACCAATCCAATTGGATGTTATACACTTGCCTTCAACTTCCTTTTTACATGCACCAACTTCATCTGAGTCTTACATTGCATATTGTATTTCATTTAACTCTCTCCGAGCTCCACTAACTTTCCTCTTTCCCAACCAATTCCCAAGACTCAAAACTTAAAAGGCAAGCACAAGAAACAAACAAGAAGAAAATCATGAAAATCAATAAAAATATGACACTACAAACAAAGTGGCATGATCATGCACTAGACATAACAAAACTGCAAATAAAGCGCAAGAAAATCACAAAAGACGAAAAGCACAAGAGTAACAACAAACACCATGACTCAATCCACATGGTTCCCAGTGCTTCCAAAGGAAATCTCAACCTAAGCCTTCTTCAAGATTTCATGGCAGTCTCTTTTCCATGCAATCCCTTGCATCATATTGCCATGAACACATAACTGTCAGTGCATAAATAGAAATAACAACATACTAGTTACCTTACGTTGTTATTCCAAGCACGTTGCCTTGTAGTTGAGCACATTTGTGCCATGTCTCAAGGGACTCCAATTCCCTTGAAAGATCCACATGTAACTAGAGACTAGCTAATATACTTGTCAAATACATGTACATAAATATAACATATATCTCCATAATGTCAAACAAATTCAAGGTTAAGAAGACTTCCTGTATGTAAATCACTCATTTGTTTGGAATTAAGGTTTCCAAACATAGCCAAAGGAATTCTTTCCCAATTCCTTTCTTTTACCTTTTTACCTTGTTGCAACCGAGGCTTACTATGTACTACCACATCAACCAACTGTTAGTTATATAACGCATAAATTGTTACCTTGTCACACTAATACCAAGCATATTTCCCTACAACTGCTCACACATGTCATCCACATGTTCCTAACATCAAGACAATCATATCTATCAATTGGAAATCAACATTTACCAAGTCTAACAATCATGACATAATCCATAGTCAACTCATAATCATTAGACATAATCCTACAAATGTCACCTACTTACACTCAAGTACATATCAACTATATCAACACATGTGTTAGTATAATCATCTTAAAACAAGATAATTTGAACACATACTCATATCATGCAATTGATCAAACATTCAACCAACTTGCAAACATACCATGTTAAATAAATCAACTAGTCGACCTAATAGACACCAAACACTCATACACCATATAGACGACATAATGAAACATTCAAGTTAAGCAAGCTCATACCTTAATGTATCTCAGGGGAGGCTATCTTGTCTACACAATAAATCTATTTAGCACAATATAACTTCACAACACATCAACTCAAACACAAATAATATCATGATATCCATAATAGTCACTCACTAACATATTCACCTCACAAATTCATAAACAATTATCATTAATAGATAATAATCACATATGCACCGTCACTCTAGATTAAAATGACGTAATATCACAACATATTAACTCATACCTAAATGTAATAACCCTAACCCTTTGCATAGACCAATCAAAATTAGTATGATACACATAACATCAAGATCTTAATGTAATAACCCTAAGCATCACGTTACTAGCATATAACAACAAGAAGTTATATATCATGCTCATCAACAACATATAACCTAACAATCAAGTTAATTATCATATAGCAACAACAAAAAGTTAACCTATAAAATACTCATCAACAACATATAACATAATCATCAAGTTATCTAACGTAAAACAACAACAACAACACATATAAAAACAAGTTACTATCATTCATGACTATATGACCACACTGTTTCAATATCATCTACCATGCATGTACCCATAACAATCAATAAAAGGAAAAACATATATATAACCCTAATTCACATAACAATCCATTAACTGACATATCTGCATGGCCCAACATACAAAAATTTATGAAGACATGCTCTTTCCTCAAGGTCCAACGCTGCAACTTCACTTTGATTATCTGCATTTCCTGCTCTATCTCAGCTAACACATTAGCATCATAACATACCAATAGCATCATGATGAATTAATTGCATACAATTAACTCACAATGCATGTTTTACCTACTATACATGCATATCTATAACCATGACAATGAATGAACAACAACCTATAGACATTGACATGCATAACAAATGCATATACAACCATACACTCATGACGACACATTCCACAACAACACCATTAACTCTCACCTGGTGACATCACTACAACCATGATCAACACCATGCAAATGAAAAAAGAACATGGACTACAACATAAGAAAAAGATATGCAATCGAGATGAATGCATGACCAACACACAACCCATCCAGTCCGAGGGGTGAACAATGCTCTGGTACCACTCTGTAACACCCTCCTCCCACATCTACTCAAGTAACTAGCCAACCAGGGTAAACACATGATGAGAGGCTATTGTGATTAGATTCAACCTCACATGTGACCTTAAGGAAATGGAATTGACAGAAACATAACATACATAACTTCCACATCAACTACACGACCCCTGAGAACCATGCCAACACTTCAGGTAGCTTGCCCCTGGGTCCCACTGATTTTTTTGATCACTTGACCTCTGGAAGCTCTCATGCTATGGGAATGCCAGCACCCAGGGACCATTTTGTCTAGTTTTGTGACAGAGTCCCCGGGATTTGAGCCACTTTTTCAGGCCCATATCCCAAGTCACTTCCTAGAATGGAATGACATCTTCAAAGCAGTAAAATAACAGGGAAACAATGATGCAAAAACAATTATTTGAACAATCCATTAACCATACCCCTACCCGCCATGACAAGAATTTCGTCAAACATATCACAAGAATGTAATCTACATGTGTAAACAAAATATTTAAGCATAGGGATCTCTTACTTATCTGAGAATCGCTAAGAACCATTATTCCCTCATGCCATTTGTGACATTATCATCTATTAGGTTATAGATACATTGACCATTCATTTACAAGTAAAAACATGATGAGAGCCATACATAGTTTTTGTCATAAAACATATACATAACCAACATAGTAACAACAAAAATACCATAAATACAACAACCATAGAATCCACATATAAACCAGTACATTTACACATGAAAACCAAAGGGATGAATTTCTCATTAATGAATGTACAAACCAACCGGGGATGGGACTACGACGTTCCAACCAACCATAGATTGGCTGAGCAAAATATCTCTTCAACCAATCACCCCCGTGCCATATTCCAAACATGAATGTGGGATATCATAGAACACATCAATCCAAAACCATCTAGGGATTCCAAAGGTCATCCACCTCAACCCATGAAACAGTGATTCCACCTCACGGTTGGACATCACAAAACCATCATCATATTGGTCTCTATCCAAGCATTTCAGGCTTCTAGAGTTTTTTTCCAACCGAGGGTTACATGACTAATAACTCAACCCACAACTTTTAATGGGCTTCCAGAACATTTTTCCAACTAGGGCTTCCAGTCTTGGTAACTCAACCCATCAAGGGCTTCCAAAGCATTTGTCCAACCAAGGCTTTCAGGACTAGTAACTCAACCCAAGCTGTTATAGGGATTCCAGACTATTTTTCCAACCATGGCTTTCATAACTAATAATTTAACCCAAGCTAAGGAAACATGAGAACCAACCAAAAAAAAAAAAGGAAACAAATCCACAATCACAATGTCTATCTAGGTAATGGAAAGGCTAGAAAATTCACGTTTAATCCTAGCCATTCTCCATGCCCATGATAGTTCACAACCAAAAAACCACATGCATATGCCATGCATGCCAACACTAGTGAGGAAAACATACATGCAACTCAGTACCTGCAAGAAAATCCCATTGTAGTCGCTGATCCCGATGTCCTCTTTGGCTTTCCTACTCTTCTTTTCTTTCTTGCTCCAAAAATCCAAGTATGCCACACCCTCCAAGAGTTCTCCAAGAAAACCCTAAGTATCCAAGAGTATGAGAGAGAGAGAGAGAGATAAAATGAGAGAGCTCCAAAACTAAATTGACAAAAGGTTTTCAATTGATCCTCCGAAGCCTTTTTATTAATGAAGCCTTTGTTTTCTCCATTTTCCATTATTTCCCTTCAATTTCCTCCTCACGTGCAACGTGTGACCTTTCACCTCCCTTTTCTCTAATTTCCATTATTTTCATAAATAAAATGCCAATTAATGCCTCATGCCTTTCCAAATCCTTTTCCATTTCCTTTTCCATTTTTCTTAACCATAACAAACTGAATGAACACTCGCTAGGATGTTTTTCCCTCCATTCAAATTGGAATACATGTCCCATCAACCATGGCCTTATATATTTTTATATGGATTTTTAACCAGGGTTATTACATTACTAGCATGGGAACACTACTGATTATGTTTTTGGTAGATGATGACCATGTCCCAATTAAATTAGAGAAACTTCCAGGTATTTAAGAAGTGTTTTAAATATTAAGTACAATCTAATTGAAATTAACATATAGTTTGTGATTATTTTAAACCAATGCTAATATCATTTTGTAGGAAATGATTTATTTTATAGGAATTTGTATGACCTAAACCTAGAATATTTGGGCCCACCATTTGCAGAAATTGAAAATCCCAAGTTCTAAGTTGAAGGATGAACTTATGAACAAGATGGTTGGCCTGTTCGATGAGGTTACCTTCAAAAAACTGGAGTTACCTTGAACACAAACTTACATTTAAAACATCTGTGGGACTATTATAGGTGTCATTTGGAAAGGTCCAAGCCATATGAACACCCTCCAATGATTCTAGAGAGGGAGTGGAAATCCCCCGTGGCATATGAAAACAAGAAGGTGCTTCAAAAATAAGGAAAGAAACCACCCATACTAGGAAGGTATGAGTCACTTTCAATGATCCAGATTTAAACAGGAACGCAACAAATTACAGAGATAACCATATACACAAAGATGCAGCGGAAATAATACTTCATTTCATTAATGGAAAATACTGAAACATGCTTACAATCAGAAAATGGAAATAAACTAGCTAGGGCGATGGTAGCTTATCTCTGAGAAGAGATGTGATGGCTACATGCCTCTGAACTGTGTTACAATGAGGCTCCAAGGCCTATTTATGGTTGAGAAACAATGAAAAACCCTTAACATTCCAAAACCTAACCCTAGGAGATGAAACACCAAACTGTGGGCCCCGTTTGGGGGTAAGTTGGTACATCAACTTCCTGGGGTCGTAACTTTAGCATATGATCTCCGTTTGATGGGTACAATAGCTCATTAGAAAGATCTATTCGAACACTATCATTGTTGGAACGGGCAACATCGGTCCATTCCATAGACCCATGTTGCCCCCGGATTCCCCAAAAAACGTCGTTTAGGGCCTCAAAACGGCTCCAGAAGTTCAGGACCCGAAAAACTGCTAAAAATAGTAAGTTGTGCTACAATTAAGGAAACTGAACATGCTGAGAAATACAATGGTGGGGGTCCAGGTGGACTTGGCAGGTGGCCACCAATATCCACCTGGATCATTCAATAATGTAATTATGATGCTTTATCATCGTTGCAACAACTTGTTATGAAGAATCTATGACTACATACATAAGTAACTTCCCTAGGTTTGGTGGTTTGCATAGAACAACAAAAAAAAAAGAGACTAATTTCTTCCTTAAAGTAAATAGATAATAGGATGAAGCCTACCTGGAATCTATCGTATGCTGTTGGGCATGGAATCCCCTCGAGGCATGTTTTTGGGCTCAAAGCCCATGTTTTGACTGAATGATGTTGTAAAGCCCCGCGAATTGCGGGCGTGGAAGTATGTTAGAGTCACAAGGTTGTCTACCCTAGTCTTGTAATGTAATCTCAGCCTACCCATGGTCCACAGACCATGGGATTGTATAAATAGAGCGAGGTTCTAAGTGTAAAAAGGGGAGGAACTCTAAGTGATTAAGTCGCAAGTGTAAAGTGTTTCTTGGGTCGTAGAGTCGGAGAAGGCTCTGCAGCTGAGTGCGCAAAGGCCTAGTAGTCAGCAACTGAGTGCGCGGACCCCTGCAATTGAGAGTGCAGGGCGAAGTCAAGTCTGTAACCGAAGAAAAGATTAATAAAGAAAGGTTTTGTTACCAATTCGTGTGTTTGTTCTTGGATTAATTCCTGGTTAATGTAAATCCCAAATATACTGTTTGTTTACTCTGCGCACCTATATGAATGATTTGTATTGCTAAGTATACTTTACAAATGCAAGTAAGCTAAGTTAATTAACTAATAGCGGAATACTAGTAAAGGCTTGGGTAATAATAGCATTTGGCCCCCGAGTAGGGCTGTTCAAAGGTAGCATCTCAGGCTACGAAGTACGGGTAAGTGCGTGTAGCAACGTGCACGCAGGGTCGAACTGCAGACCACTTGAACTCATCAGAAATCTCTAGGGTGCGGAAGCCTGGTTCTAGCACCCTCCCATAGTACTTTGGGTGAGACCTTAGTCCACGCTCCACGGACTGTTGCCGAAAGGGCCAGTAGTACTGGGATTTGTTTGGCTAAATCACCTCTAAACCTGGGTCAGGCCCCAAAAAGCCAACAAATGGTTCCATTGCCGAGACCGGGATCTGCATAAGAGATGTCTGATGTCGTGTCACTGGAATCCGACAAAGAAAGAAATTGAAGAGTGGTTGGATAGAAAGATTCACGAGTTCGCGACGTAGGAAAGCAGGAATCCACAAGTATCGAAGGAACAGTGGTTAGAGCACTACTTATATACGAAAATCCACAAAATTTTCTTTGCATCCTTCCCCTCTAAGTTGTACGAGGGGATCGCGAAGCTATTAGACAACCAAGGAAGGTGTAGGCTTGACAAACCTATTGTGTGGACTCCAGAGTTAGTGCGCAGACTAGAAGTGTTAGAAGATAAGATCACGTGCACTGTGGACCATTGGCTTGATCGAATTATAGGAGGGTTTATCACCGAGTTTGCGGTAGATACTTCAGTCAACTACAACAAGGCGGGAATGACGCTTCCTCAAAGGGTCGCGAGGTAAGTACTGTTACACAGTAATTTGACACCGTTGGTCACCGTTCCTATTTCCCTTGTTTTCGTACATTGGAGGACACATTTATAGACCTGTGACCAGTGACACAACTTAAAAACACTTTCATTGGATTCTCCTGAGTATGAACTTCAAATTCCCTGAAGACACTTTTTGCAGGTTAACCCTAAAAAGTGCCCTTTTTCCATTAGCGCGGGTTCACAGTGTCTTACCTGCGCCAATGACTCAGTTCCTCAAAAGAGGGTGCATCCATGGACGCTCTGTCATAGAGCAAAGCCCGCGCCACCTAAATTTGGTTATGATTTTTAGCCAGCGCGCACTCATATGTTTTTTCTTCTTTGTTCATGGAGTTCCCTGAGGGAAAAATCCTCATGGAAGTGGTCGAGTGTCATCTTTTTATCCATGACAACCAAGTTCAGTGGCTATTCATGGATAATGCTAAATCTTCAGTAGGTGTCCTGATACAATGCATACTCCTTCCTCCTCCATCTATAAATGACTGTCCCCCTGCATTAAACCAACTAGTTTTGCTAGAGCTATTGTGAGTGCTGAGATAATGCTGGAGTGATAGTGAGAATTGAGAATTATAGAGGGGTTATGCTGCCAAAATATTGAGAGAGAAGAGGTCACTTTGCAAGGCGTATTTAGCTGCTTGCCCAGTCAGAGGAGGTTCAACGTCAGAATCCTTTGGTTGTAATCTTTCTCTGTTTTTACTGATTAATGAACGACTATCATTATGGTTCCACTCATGTGTCTTTCAATGGTATTTGAGTTGTATATTTTATGACCGATATATAATTGCATATACTGGATTTTACGCTTGTGTTTGTATCGTTCTTTGCGTGTGCAGGTGTCCGTTTACGTGGAGTGTGAGGATTGTGACCAGCCAGAGCAAAGGAACGGGAGCGACGTTTCTTCTACAACTAATAGCATTGGATTCTAGGTAGATCATCTTGATTGATCTCTAATTTATGCAATTAGGAACCTGCGTGTAGCGTGGTGTGATTGTTGCTAGACCCGTGTTGGGCTAGTGGGTTCGCCTCTGTCCGCAGAGGGGATTTACCAGTTCAACAATTTGGCGACTCCACTGGGGAGAAGCTTGTTGTTTGATTTGTAAACTATAGACGAAGCCTGAAGCACGACCAGATAGCCTTCGAAACACTACTGCTCTGCAGTAGTGAAGTAGATCAACGCCACTTTAGTCAATCTCCGGTTTAGTTTACAAACTGAACAATTTTCAACCTCACCTTGCATGTTAATTTTTCTCTTGTTTATTGGCTTGAATAGCTTTCTGGGCTGAATTTCTTGCTGTTTATTACTTGCTGGCCTTTTTTTAGATACTGTAAACCAAGCCTGGGACTACCTGTTTGTTTTTGCCTGGCAAACTTGATTAGCGCGGTTTTTCTTCTGACAGTTGCGCTGGTTGGCGCCTGTTGCTATCAGATAACCCGCGCCAATCTCTTTATATCGCGAGTTGCAGTCTGACAGCCGCGCCAGACTTGTGATTTTTCTCCATTAGTTTGTTTGTCAGCCTTCTGAGCTTGGATCTGTATCTTTTTGCATCTTTTACACCTCCTGGAAGTTTGTTGGACTGTTATGTGACTGGTTTTGAGTCTCTCTTTTGAGAAATTCTTAATTTGATTTCCTTTGATCATTACTTGAAGGTTTGTCTCAGTCTCTTCATAATTTTTCATCTTTTTTCTTTTGTTTTTGCAAAAAAATTTCCCTCTCATTCGCCGGGGGGGGGGAGGGGCTAAAATTGGTATGAGTGTTAATCGCCCTTGAGTGTTTTTATTTTGATCTTTGAAATCTCACCCAATTCTCTTGATTTTCACTTGACTGGTTCTTAGATTACATTAGAATCATCTTGTGTTTGAGAATTCTCTTGCATAGATCACACGTGCATAATTAGAATTCTCATTTGTGCATAGATTACATTTGCACACTTTTCAAGTGAATTGTGCATAGTTTACCTTTATCCTTCAGTTGTTTGCTTATTTCTATCGATTTTTAGCCCTAGTGGCTTTGCATATCGAGCCTTCTGTCGGATTGATGGTTGCAAGATCCTGTCAGTTTATTGGTTGTTTTCCACATTCCTCTGGTAGTTGTACAAGTTTTGCATTCTATGCTGCAAGTAACTCACTTTTAGCTTGTTTATTTCTTGTTTGACTTCAGTTGAACTTAGATTACATGGTTCTTTGGAGGTCTTGGTGTTTTCTTTGCGTTGATAGGTCATTTTTCACGTTTCAGAATTGGTTCTAGATTCTTTTGAGTGAATTATCTGTTTAGTGCATATCTCTTGAAATCTGTTTGAGTGCATCATACTATTTTAAAAGAAAAGAAAAACAAAAGATTTTTTTCTTTTTATTAATTAGCATTTTGTGTTAATTGGTGCTTTTAAACAAAAAAAGAAAAATATTTTCATTTCTTGTTATTAGCTGCATTAGAATCTTTGTGATCGTTTTGTTTGTACGAAACTCTCCACTCTCCAGTAGATAGAGTTCATTCAATGAAACGATACAATTTTCGCATATAGTTTGCATTTAGGAAATTTCAAGAGAACACATACGGTAAGACCAGAAACTGAAACTTAATTAAAGATAAACCATAAAATGAATTCAATGAACCTAACAACGCATTGAAACATAACGCTCACATTCTAGAGGTCTAGGTTAGAGACGTGTTTTGGCGTCTTTAAACCTGGTAGTTTATTGTTGAGTGGTTGGGTGATTCCTCCATGGTGAAACGGTCAGTGCCAGTACGGATTGTGCTCTCACGTACCGTCGAGTATATATTGGGAGACCCTTATAGGCTTGCAACCTTTGATCCATAGGAAGCTGAGTCTGCCGCCCTACAAGCCGTAATGCACTGAACACAACATTCGGGAAGACTGACTGTAGTACGGGAAGTCCTTGGTGTTCATCTGATCGCCAAGGTGTATAAGTAGTTTTACGGATTGTTTGGCAAACCTTTTACCTAGTTTTCCAGAGTTTTGATCCTTTTCAAACTCTCTAAAAGAAAAGGTGTAAGTGAGCAGCTTGTCACTTCGTGCTCATTAAACAATCGAAGGAGACTAGAGTCATCTTTTCGTCCTTTTCTCGACTCTTTAAAAATGAAAAGGTCAAGTTCAGTGTCTTAAAATCTATTTGGCCTCGATCACATTACCCAGTTAAATCTTGTGTACGCTAGCTTGAGTAGGATTTCGTTTTGATATGGCAACTTTTCCAGGGTTCACTAACCCAAGTTCCCCTCCTAACGGAAATCCTGGTCATTTCCCTTCCCCTGGGAATGCTGGTGCTCTTTATATGGCGACGTTATCTCTTCCGGGGTTAACTGTCGGGTTACCTGTTTGGTTATTTTCAAACTCTGTGGTCCCTACTATGTCAGCTGATACTCCGTCAGTCCCTCCACCTACACAACATCACGTTGAACCTAAGGTGGACCCCTCCCCTTCAACGCCTACTTCTACATCTCCTTCTTGTACTTCACTTGGTGAAAGTCTTGATTCGAGTAACCGGGTGGCTAAGAAGAAGAAGAAGAAGAATAAGAAGAATAAGTCTCCTAAGGGAGAGGTTACAAGCACAATAGAGACTACAAGCACAACTGTTGCTCCATCACGGACAACAGAAGACGGACTCCTTCCCACTCCTCCGCGGAAGGTTAAGTTTCCTTGTCGATTATGCAAGGAGGACCATCTTCTTCGTGATTGTCCTGGCATTCCCAGGGTCTTAGAAGTATGGTCCCACGATACGGCCCGTCCCTCATCGTCCACTGAAGCTCACGGCGATGTTATCTCATCCATTGGGAATACTAAGGGAAAAGGGAAGATTCGATTCCCCTGCAAACTTTGTGAAGGAAATCATCTCCTTCACCTTTGTCCACTCATGGATAAAGCCTCCTCTGTTTTGGAAAGTCTTGCAGCTCCCTCACCCCAACTACCCACTGGATATCAGCGTCTTTCTGTAGCTGCAGATCGTCCTCCTGCTGACCATAAGATTGGTTTAAACTCCTCCCTTTTCCAGCCTCCTCTTCCTGAACCTGGCTCTACCCAGCTTGTTCCAGAC
>APFE030002734.1:2149-21344 GCA_000404065.3 Pinus taeda
TACATATCGTGACCGTCGAATTGTAAGTTACAAAAGTACATAGTAAAGAAACACACTTTACCTAACTCTATACTAGACCAAGTTATACTTAACTATTTCCTATGTGTCGGAATATCCTAACACATTTATTGGTATTTTTCTATCTTTCAGCGGATTATGAACCTCACTTGACTCAGTATTCTTGGAGATAATGTTCATGTACTAGGCCTTACCATAGAGGGTTGTAGTTCTCATGATTTGAAATTCTAGATCAGTTTTACTAGTATTTTGGTTGTCATTTTGGATTTTACCTCTACAAACTTAGGACTCTATAGAGTTTTGATAGATTTAGTAGTGCTAATTCCATAATCAAGGTGGCACTAAATTCTAATTTTGGTATACTCCTATGGGTTGCAAGTTGAGTTGTTGATTTCATCAAATTGGAACCGATTGTTTGAATGCCAATTTATTTGTTTGAATGTTTTCTTGATTGAGTGATTATGTTCAATCTGTTTGGGAGAAACTTTTGATATATTATATCTAATAAATCTCTTTCCTTAAAAGAGTTTGTATTTTTTGTGATCTTCTAAGCTCTTCAATATCTCCCCAACTAGAGAAACCCATACCAAAATTTGCAAAAACAGGGACCATTTAAGGAATAGTTCGCTAGGGAAGTCGAAGCCACAATGTTGAGCTAAGTTAATCTAGAATTAAAAATATAATTTAATTATTATTTTATGATTTTTTATCATTTCACTAGTGTAAGTTGCATAATAAGATAATTTTTTTAAATATTTATTTACATTTATAGTACATTTAATTTATGTAGATGCACTATTTGGGAAACCAAATTTCTTAAAAATTACTTCACCCTATAAATCAAATACTCAAACATCTAAATTGTAGAAAAAAAAATTACTAGAATAAACATTAAGAGAAAACAAACAAATTCATTCTAAAATTAAAATAAAATATATATAATTTTATAAAAATAATTAAATAATTAAAAACAATTCCTAAGCCATTCAACCGTTTAACAAGTAAAACTTTAACAACCTTTAAAATGGTCTATGTTTAAGTAATTTTAAATAATAAAAAAATTAATACAATTAAAATAAAAGACAAATTCAAAATAAAATTATAATATAATGATTTGTCTGAATATTTTTTATATTAATGGAATAAAAAATATGTCTTTTAAAATACCCATTTTAAAAATTTTCTTCTGTTTTTCCCATATAAAAATAAAAAAAACTTATCATCTCATTTTTATCAAATAATAATGATAAATACCATAATGTCATAAAATTCGAAACCCTGGTCATTTTTGTTAATCCCATTGAGTCAATTCCTTAATATTTTAAATAAAATAGTGGATTGTTCGAAACCTTAAACGCTATAAGTTTCGAAACCTTAAACGCTATAAGTTATGAATATAATCCACAAAAAATTAAGTACTCGCTGTCTATTATATTGCATCCAACAGAGGATAAAAATACAGAAAGCTAATGGAAAACAATGCATCAATTTTTATTTTTATTTTTTAATTTGAGTGTGGTTTATGGAGAGATCTAGATATTGGTGAACGGTGACTGCTATGTTTGTGTGCGATATTGGTGACCCGTGACTGCTATGTTTGTGTGGAAATAGTATTTTAGGCATTTTTCTTCTCTTTGCCTTAATTATGGGGCTTAATTCCTAGGGCATTGAGGATAGTTGAGTTCCTAGTATTTTAAGTATCTTTTCTCTTTGTGGTGGTTATGTTCAAGAAAAGAATATAGAGGAGAATTGAACCAAAGATTAAGATTTTTAATTGAGAGATGCTTTAATAACAGTAACTCAAAAAATAAGGTAAAATGATAAAATCAATATGGATGACAATCAAGATGAAGATGATTGCAACTTTACAGATAGATATTCTAAAATCAAAATGGATGACAATCAAAATAAAGATGATTGCAACTTTACATATAGATATTCGCTCTTATTAGTAAAATTGACAAGACAATCATTATAAGGATGACTTCAAACTTACAAATAGATACTCTGGATGCTTAAGTAACGAACAAAAACTTACCTATAGTCCTAAGTCTAAAATAAGAAATAAAATAATAAAATGAATAATCATTCTTAAAGATTGTAAATTTGGAAATATTTAGAAATCTTTTTAGGAAAGGGTCAAACAATTGACACCCTTCTTCATTATCAAATTCCTAAGTATTTCTAAAATCTATCAGATTCTGGAATATTTCTAAAATCTACCCTTCAAATACAAATACCACTTCACATACAAATACCACCAAATTCTAAAATATTTCTAAAATCTACCCGTTCACACACACAACTACCAAAATCTACCATTGACATAGAGATGCCCCATAACTATGGTAATTTTTAAAACATTACTAATTCATGAGCCAAAGAGCCCACTTACTGCTGCACTGATGATTAACTTCCGAAGAGTCCCTTTACTCCTTCACTGATGATTGACTTAAACAAAACATCTGAAATCTTCGTTTTACCGCCAGATGTGCTGCAACCGATGGATGCAACTCGATGAATACCATGCTCTGAAAGTCCAAAAATATCATTTTTAGCGCAGCTCGGATCCACATAAACCTTACACGCCACATCCTCGCACCGATATCTCCAACCTCCAGAAGCGATGTAACCATCGCAGGCGCTGCAAGTGTATGCTTTCCCTTTTAAATCACCCGTCACAATATTGAGTTTGTGATTTGCGTGCCCACCATAGTCGAGTATTTTAGGAAGCGCCGTACACAAGGGATGGAGCCTTGTGTTATGCCTTTCAGTTTCGAACACAAAACCTTTAATCACCTCGCAGCAGGCACTGCAGTGATGCCTCAGAAACGTCTTGGAACGAAACTTGATGATCACGTCGCTGCGAAACGGGTGTTGGATGTCGTCAGGAAGGGCGGCGCAGACCTCGTGCAAAGTGAAATTCTCACACTTCGAACCAGAAGAAATCTTACACTTGTAACCCCTGTTGGCTCCGTGTTCTTTGCATCCGCTGCATGTGTAAGCCGGAAGTCCCTCTAACAGCAAGAGCTCATGCTCATGGCGGTTAGCGTTAAACAATACTTCCTCCCCTACCTTTCCCTTTCCCTCTCCCTCTCCCTGCTTTTCATCATCTCTGGCTGTTCGATTTGAATTCGGCTCCGCCATGAAGGAGGCGCACTCTCAATTAATGACAGACCTATTTTCTTTCTCACTAAATGCGGAAGGTCGACGGTATTGGGATCGCTGGGCCAGAATTATGGATTCGGCTCCGCCAATTGTATTGGTTTATTTATATAAACTGGGGGAAGAGCAGGTTTCAACGCTTGTGCTATATCGCTAATAAACATCGGTGCAACTGGATCGTCCTTGTGAACTTTTTAATCAATCCATATCATCAAGTTATTAATATATATTATATATTAAAATATTTTGTAATTATGAAATATTTACTAATTGACTGATTATAATATACATCCAGTGACAGGTTGGTATATGTTAACATCATTGATTCTACTTGTAATAAATGGAGGTTAAAGAATACAAAATTATTTAGATTTTTTTCCCCTTCCATGGTTTAAGAAAAAGAGTTAGTTGTATAATGAGTATGTATAATTAACATTGGCAAATATAGAGATTATTTTCAAAAATAAATATATTAATCAATTTTTTAAAATTTAAATCAAACTTATTATTATTTATTATATATTAATCTTCTAATTAGATTTTAAAATTACGGTGATCTTTTAAGTTAGAAAATAACAATGTATACAATATTATGAAATGGAGAGCTTTGGATTTATATGAGATTAACTAAATTTAGTTTATTTCATATATATTAATATAGTATCACTATGAAAAATTTGGTAAACCTGAGTGATCATAATCTGCATCACATAAGTAATATTATTGATTCAATTAATATTTTTAATAATAAATAGAGGTTAAAGAATAACAAAGTTATTACTTTTCACAAATTTAAAATCCAAAAATCCAAATTTGTGGAAATCCAAAATCTTCATTAAGATTTTTTTTGGTTGGTTTGGAAAAATAAAAATCTAACGTGGGAAAACCTCTAGAAGAGGAATTGGTATGGGCTCGCGATATGTGCATTACCCAGGGAAGTGAAGGAGAGCAATTTCCACATATTCCTAAAATGTCCTATGATTGTTCAGGTCTGAAACAATCTTGTTGGTTTTATCGGTTTCCCTTATAATCAATTTGATAGTATTACTCATTGCTTGAGGTGGTGGAGCAATCAAAGTTCAACATGGTGAAAAATTCCCCTTATTTTCATTTGGGAGATCTGGAGATGGTGAAACAATATTATTTTTAAAAATTTCAGAGAAAATGTTATGCAGGTGTTGGATCGCATTATCAAATGGTACTCTATTGGTACACAACAAGGCATGGGGCCTAAGAAGATCATTCACAAACAAACTAGCCTGAGGATGGTCTACTTGACTGGTTTCTTTGACGGGGCAACACAAAGGAATAGATGCGGGTGTGGTTTCGTGATTGCTTTATCTCAGGAACAAGAATTTTGGGTTCATTTGTGTCATGCCTATGAGTCGTGTGTGCAACGTGCAACGAGTTGGGGCGACATGCCCTCGGTTAAACGTGAAGAGTTGGCATGTGATATCGAGCTAAACCCGCCAAACCCAGAATCACATCATACCCATGTATACAGCATATCTCAGTATTTTCCCCAAATCAAATTCTTAATACTCGGCAAAGTCATACTCAATATAGGCCCTTTCAAAGTAATCAAGATTGACATTTACAATTTCCACCAGCGCACATGGAATTATTGCTAAGCTTCAAGGTTTATTCAACATACAGTTTTTCTGTTCAAAAGTCGGCTTTTCCTTTATTTAAAAATAAAGACCATATAAGCTGAAACCCATACCTGGCCTTTTCTTACTTCTGTGCTTCGGGTCGCATAATCAATTACAATTCACCTTCAAGATCCTATTGATCTCGCTCCATCTCCCACCTGCACGACATCTCTGTGCGTTCTAATTTGACCCGCATTTAAATGACAATAATGCAATAACGCATGCGCTTCAAGGCGTAATCGTTCCCATATCTTAACTGCGTAAGGCGCAGTGCTTCATGGCATAATCGTGGTGTATATATGGAGATTCAACTGAACAACCACTATCATTATACATGCGGCATACCAGCAAACTCATACTCGATGCATATATTGTAACAGGCAGCGATCAATTGGTCTTACGCAACATAATGAACATAAACATGCTACCATATATATAGTTCCACCGATTAATAACCAACTTCGACAACCAAGGTTTGTAACAACACTTCTTCAACAATAATTAGAGCGCATGCACAGCACTTCTTCGAAAATTAAACATACATACCTTCGCTATCTCCAATTGACGCAGATACAAATCGGTATCTCTTAATTAGATACACTTGACAGCGGCCTTTAATTATGCAGCACTTTAATTGAAGCTGGTTGTATAATTTCCGCTGCCAATTTCAGAACTTGCTCATCTTCATATGTCTCCGTCCAGTAGCGATTTCCTTTGTAGAAGCTATTCTTGGAAGTCGAAATCCCTGTGTAATCTTAACTCCCGGATATCAGTTGTGATTTCTCCGCCTATATATGCATCCATGTGCTTCTGCAAACAATTCATGCACAGAGGTATATATATGTATATGCAGAACCCTCTCCACGCGTACAGACAGGCTGTTCCACGCACACAGATATATATATAGTGAACAAATATGTAATTAACAGCAATCGGAATCCGCTTTGAAGCTAATGACTGGGGAATATGTTGCCCATTCAACCTTTCCAAGAAAATATATATAGACAACAACCGTTTTAAGTCCACGGTTATATGTATATGAATTCAACGAACACGCGTATAAGGATTCACCGATGAGAATCTGCTCCCATTCAACCAACAGTCGGCGTCCACAAAAAGCTTTTGATTAGCTTCTCGAATAACTAAGTTAACACGCAATCGATGGCATTGAACGCTTCCTATGAGAAGCCTCACAGTCTTAAGCACAATGATTTAATAAAACACAAGAATTCCAAGTGTAGACAAAGACATATATGCAACCGGGGGATAAGCCTGGTAATAACACAAAAAGAAAAGGGAATCGGTTTTTGTAATTAACACACACAGCAACTGCGCATTAGAAAAATAGAACCATCAGTGCCTCATTCCAATTCAAGTGGTATAACATCAATTTTTGTCACCCATGCAGAACCATATCTAGGAATTCATCAAACACAAACATGCTCGTACAGAATTGAATTCTACATATTCATATTTACATAAAAACAAACATTTACAAAAGTTCTATTCATGGCCAGATATGCAAATCTATGGCCCTTTACAAACTGCCAAAGGCTCTTAAGGAGAACCCTTGCTCCCTTCTCACACTCACCCCTCACAATTTTTCCTCACACTCCTATTTAAAAAATCATTAAATTAAATGCTTAATCCCTTAAAATCCTCAACAACCCCTAAATATCTCAACATCCCTAAAGGATAGGTTTTTATCCCTAAAATCCTTCAATTTATTAAATTTCTTCATATCCTTTTATTAATAAAAGGATATTTACATAAATCCTCACCTTCTCTTATTTAATTCAAATTAATTAATAAAATATTAAAAATCATCACACCCCATATTTACAAATGGAGAAAAAGGTCTTGATGCTCCTGCATCAGACTTCCCATGTAAGAAAATTAATGACCACCTGGTCATAAGTCTGGATATCTCCTCCTGGATCCCAAATTTTATTTTGTAATCCTTCTATGCTTGTCGATTGCTTCATTGCTGTTGTCATCTGCTGTTGTCTTCCAGGTTTCCATATTTTGTGTTGTAGTGCTCCACTTGCTCTGCTCTTGCAATCTTTCACTGTCATTCTCTTGTTGTCGCTCCTTTTCTTTCTTTCCGCTGTTTTTCTTTGGGATGTTTTTATCATTAACCTCCTTATCAACTCAATTTCTCTGTCCAGTATGTCCTCTGTTTGCTGATTGTTTCCATCCCTTGATTGCTCCTTTTCTGCGGCTGCTATAAATGTTGCCTCACATGTTGCTCTAGCTGTTAATATGAATGTTGCGGCCTCCCAATCTTCCTTTCCCTCTGCAACATTCCTTTTCTCACTATCTACAATTTCTTCCTGATTATCATTTATGACAACTGCTTTGTCATCCTTCATCAGCAATCTATCCTGGACATTCATCTTCTTTTCTTCCAATTTCTTCCTTTGAAAGTCTAATTATCGATATAGCTCAATGATTTTACTTGGAGTGGACTTCGGAAATTTTACACGATCTTCCATTTCCTCACATGGTTTTTCTCTTGCTAAATCTTTCTTAACATCCTTCAGTAGATGTTCTTCTTCTTCTTCCAAACCTGCAATCACACACAAATCATTAGTTTTAAAATCACAAGACCTTACGGTCTTGTTTAAGGCTTCAGTCATCAAATCTTTCGACTGCTTTGAATCATTCATATGATTCAACTCCTCTAGCTCTTCATCACTTTCAAAAAGTAATGGTCCACTCTCTGGGTAACATATAGAAACTTCAACATCTTCGTCAGCGTCTTCCCTTTGCTGTAGCTCAACTGTTTCAAGCTTCTCTATCCTCTGCCTGGCATCCATAACCTGTTCAAGTTCCCTTAGTTCCTTTATCAACTGCAAATTTACCTGATGATTCCACTTCTCTTGTAGTTTCTGCCACCTCACCTTCTTTCTCATGACATAACCTCACCTTATTTCTCTGCAACATCTCCCTTAACATCTCAAGCTGAATTGCTATCTCAGCCTTCTCCCTCTCATATTCCTCTTTGCTTAACTGTCTCTGTATGCCAATTGCCTTGGCATCCTCCTCCTTTTGTCCTCTACTGTGGTTGATTTCAGAACCTCTGTTATGACTGGAACTAGTCATCTTCCTTTCCATCTCTATGAGTCCCTCACTCACTTTACTATGAGTTGTACTAAAGCCTCTTCAGCAGCAAGTCCTATCTTGCCGCCACTTACCTCACCAAGCCCTCCTCACTCGGTCTTTTGGCAAGCAATTGGTTCTCTATCTCCAGAACCTCCTTTGAGCACTTTTCTTTGCTCTTCCTGGCTTCAACTCATCTGCCTGTTCACAACTGTCTTCCTTATCCAATCTCTATTGGATTTCCTCAAGGTTCTGCCACACCTATGCTTTCACCAGTTTTCTGTTAGCAATTTTAAACATGTCTTCTATGGATTTTCCTTTTGGGAGTTTCAAAAATACTTATGCTTTAATGCAAAGGCTACAATCTTCAAATTCAAATAAACCCAGATCATCTTACCTTCAAGATCTCAGTCTGATCTTGTCTTTTCGTTGCTTTTACTTTTAAATGGACCGTTCTTCCCACTAGCTGTCAGCTTGTGTCTTCAAACTCATCAACTACCTTCAGAATCTCACCACTTCTGCAAATTTGCAAATTTGTATACGCGCGCCTCTTCCATTTCAGTGTACTAGCGGTCTCACTTCAATTTTAATACAAAACTCTGTTTACCTGTGTTAATTTATCTGCAATGGTTACCAATTGTCGTGCCATCGTTCTACCTTTACTTTCATTTGTTGTACTACGTTTTGACATATTGCTATCAAATCCTCAGCACTTTCACACAAAGTCAATGTCAAATGTTTAACACACATCTAAATAGATCTGGAATTTAGAAATTTCTGGTAATTACAATCAATCACCACAGGAACACTCAAGATTTGTATCAGAAATTTATGCAAAACAAATCGATATTCAAATCGACTGACCCAGCAATAAGACCCAACTCCACTTGATCATTTCAGACTTCGATCCACTGATCACTTCCAGCACTATCCAAAACGCAGTCCTGCACTGCATTATTAGCTCAGCGTTGTCCAATATTAACTCAACGCTTTCTGCATTACATTATCAACAGAGCATTCCGGCTCTGATACCAAAAATGATAGCGAGCTAAACCCACAAAACCCAGAATCACATCATACCCATGTATACAGCATATCTCAGTATTTTCCCCAAATCAAATTCTTAATACTCGGCAAAGTCATACTCAATATAGGCCCTTTAAACGTAATCGAGATTGACATTTACAATTTCCACCAGCGCACATGGAATTATTGCTAAGCTTCAAGGTTTATTCAACATACAGTTTTTCTGTTCAAAAGTTGGCTTTTCCTTTATTTAAAAATAAAGACCATATAAGTTGAAACCCATACCTGGCCTTTTCTTACTTCTATGCTTCAGGTCGCATAATCAATTACAATTCACCTTCAAGATCCTATTGATCTCGCTCCATCTCCCACCTGCATGGCATCTCTATGCGTTCTAATTTGACCCGCATTTAAATGCCAATAATGCAATAACGCATGCGCTTGAAGGCGTAATTGTTCCCATATCTTAACTGCGTAAGCCGCAGTGCTTCATGGCATAATTGTGGTGTATATATGGAGATTCAATTGAACAACCACTATCATTATACATGCGGCCTACCAGCAAACTCATACTCGATGCATATATTGTAACGGACAACGATCAATTGGTCTTACGCAACATAATGAACATAAACATGCTACCATATATATAGTTCCACCGATTAATAACCAACTTCGACAACCAATGTTTGTAACAACACTTCTTCAACAATAATTACAGCGCATACACAACACTTCTTCGGAAATTAAACATACATACCTTTGCTATCTCCAATTGACGCAGATACAAATCGGTATCTCTTAATTAGATACACTTGACAGCATCCTTTAATTATGCAGCGCTTTAATTGAAACTGGTTGTATAATTTCCGCTGCCAATTTCAGAACTTGCTCATCTTCATATATCTCCGTCTAGTAGCGATTTCCTTTGTAGAAGCTATTCTTGGAAGTCGAAATCCCTGTGTAATCTTAACTCCTGGATATCAGTTGTGATTTCTCCGCCTATATATGCATCCACGTGCTTCTGCAAACAATTCATGTACATAGGTATATATATGTATATGCGGAACCCTCTCCACGCGTACAGACAAGCTGTTCCACGCACACAGATATATATACAGTGAACAAATATGTAATTAACAGCAATCGGAATCCGCTTTGAAGCTAATGATTGGGGAATACGTTGCCCATTCAACCTTTCCAAGAGAATATATATAGACAGCAACCGTTTTAAGTCCACGGTTATATGTATATGAATTCAATGAACACGCGTATAAGGATTCACCGATGAGAATCCGCTCCCATTCAACCAACAGTCGGCGTCCACGAAAAGATTTTGATTAGCTTCTCGAATAACTAAGTTAACATGCAATCGATGGCATTGAACGCTTCCTATGAGAAGCCTCACAGTCTTAAGCACAACGATTTAATAAAACACAAGAATTCCAAGTGTAGACAGAGACATATATGCAACCGGGGGATAAGCTTGGTAATAACACAAA
Source organism: Pinus taeda (assembly GCA_000404065.3). Classification (NCBI taxonomy): domain Eukaryota; kingdom Viridiplantae; phylum Streptophyta; class Pinopsida; order Pinales; family Pinaceae; genus Pinus; species Pinus taeda. The sequence goes on from APFE030002734.1 coordinate 12,615, forward strand.
AAGAAAAGGGAATCGGTTTTTGTAATTAACACACAGAGCAACTACGCATTAGAAAAATAGAACCATCAGCGCCTCGTTCCAATTCAAGTGGTATAACATCAATTTTTGTCACCCATGCAGAACCATATCTCGGAATTCATCAAACACAAACATGCTCGTACAGAACTGAATTCTACATATTCATATTTACATAAAAACAAACATTTACAAAAGTTCTATTCATAGCCAGATATGCAGATCTATGGCCCTTTACAAACTGCCAAAGGCTCTCAAGGAGAACCCTTGCTCCCTTCTCACACTCACCGCTCACAATTTTTCCTCACACTCCTATTTAAAAATTCATTAAATTAAATGCTCAATCCCTTAAAATCCTTAACAACCCCTAAATCTCTCAACATCCCTAAAGGATAGGTTTTTATCCCTAAAATCCTTCAATTTATTAAATTTCCTCATATCCTTTTATTAATAAAAGGATATTTACATAAATCCTCACCTTCTCTTATTTAATTCAAATTAATTAATAAAATATTAAAAATCATCACACCCCATATTTACAAATGGAGAGAACGGTCTTGATGCTCTTACATCAGCATGCGACGTGTCGGTGGGCGACAAGTCGGTGTGACGAGTTGGTGAGCGGGTGAGTCAGGTGCAGCATTATGCAACGTTGGGACGAGTTGGCATGCGACAAGTCAATGGAGAGATGAAAATTTGGCTAGGTTTAAAACTCACACACGCGACCTTATACGATGAGCGGTCAGGTAGGTGGAGCCAGCAAGGCGACATGAGGGGACGAGCCGAACTTGAGTGGGGGCATGGACAACCGAGTTGGAAACTTTATAACCATAGTGAAGTGTATAAGTAATTGGACGCATGGATGGAGAAAGGCATAAGCAAGAGCATCACATGTCATAAAACTTGGAGTGTGAAGGTGTAAAGGCATACGAAGAAAGGTGGAGGTGCAGGCAGGTGTATAGACCGAAGTGCCAAGGCGAGGAGAAGAACTGGATGAGCGCAACGACTGAGCGGAACTGCAATTGGGCAAATCAGGTAGCAGTGGGGTAGGTCTTCCCTCAAGTGGGGGATATGCTCATGTGAAAGTCAAGGAACCTAATTCTTATGATGGGACAAGAAGTCTAAAAACTCTTAGTAACTTTCTATGGCATATGGATCAATCATTGGAATGTTTGGCGATGTTTGATGAGGAGGCCAAAGTCAAAGTAGTTGCTCCATTCTTGACGAAGGATGCTAAGATGTGGTGGCGAAATCGAAGATGGACCAGATTCCTAATGGAAATGTTGTGGGGATCACTTTGTGGGATGACATGAAGAATACTTTGCAAACTCATTTTAGTCCACAAGATGAAACATGGGATGCAAGGATGAAGACAAAGTATATAAAGAAAATAGGGAGCCTACAAGCTTACCGACGGGAATTCTCAAGTGCAGTTTTGGAACTACCTAATATGGCGAAAAGAGACAAGGTGTTCAATTTCATTATAGGATTGAAACCTTGGGCACACAATGAGGTGAAGAGGCAAAGGATTAAAACACTTGAAGAATCATTTGCAGTTTTTGATCGCTTTGTAGAACATTATGATGAAGGAACTGAAGAAAGAAAGAAAAAGACTAACAAGATGAAAGAAAAGCCTACAAAAGATGATCATTCGAGATCGTATGATAAGACGAAGACAAAGAAACCATTGAAGTGTTGGATATGTGAAGAACCACATACAGTGAAGAATTGTCCTTCAAGATCGAAAGTGGCAGCAATAGTATAATCTGTTGCGAAGAAGAAGAAAGATGAAACTTCTGTCGGGGTTATGCAAATTCTAGGAGCTGCAGTGGCTACGAAAGCGATCTCACAAAGAGATCCTGAGAGAAACCAACTGGAGTATGTGAAGATGAAGATTGGGAATGGCATTGTTCTCACTATTGTGGATAGTGGTGCAGCTCATAACTTCATGAGTGAAGATACTGCGAGGAGGATTGGGCTGAAGTTTGTACCAATTTAGGCTCAAATGAAAGCATTGAACTCTCCTCCTGATTTGGTGATTGTTGTATTGAGAAGGTCGATGTTACATTAAGCGAATGGATAGGAAAGGTCAATTTCACAGTGGTGCGGATAGATGACTATGAAGCTATGTTGGGCATGGAATTAATGAATCAATTCGAAGCTAAGATTGTCCACATATGAGGAAGTTGTACATTTACAACGGGCGAGAGGATGTACGCATTGGTGTGCCAACCATAGGGGCTACAAAATCCGAGTGTAAGTTGACAACAATGAATGTGGAGGATGTTAGGCGAGATGAAGAGGTCTATAAGAGGTTGTCTTCTACGAAGGAAAAGCTTATGGAATAGTCACGGGTGATTCACACGTTGTCTCATAGCATCTTGGATCTATCAAGCAGACTAAAGGCAATGGAGAAGGATGAGGACGCTAGACCAGATGTTCAGACGAAAGATCGAGAAGCATACTTGCAAAGGTTAGAAGTGGAGGATCCTGGAAGATGGATTGAGTTGATATGTGAGGTAGAGGGAGAGCCTTTAGGCTCCACTTCCTCATCTTCTTAGATTATCATGGAGATGAGGCTCATTGTTAGCTGCTCATGGCAGTGAGTCTTCAACATTTTGAGCAAACATCTGGGGTGAGATGGACACAGATTGGCAGGCAATGTGCAGTGTTAAGTCATGATGATGTAGGGGCATGCGTTCTTATGGAGGCGATGTACGGTTGGATTAGCTACTGAACTAGTCACCGACATGAGGGGTACAAACACATGATTTCTTGCAAAGTTTCGCATATTTATGGCATGAGGCAGGTCGAAAGGTGGACACATCTGGATTACCCATACACGCATTTGGGTGGATTTACAATCTTGTCGATGGTGGTTGCCAGGATGGTGTTGTTGAGGACGACAATTGTTTAGTGTGGGGGAGTATGTCACGCCCATGAGTCATGTGTGCGACATGCGATGAGTTGGGGCAAAGCACCCTTAGTTAAATGTGATGATTTGGTGTGCAACAAGTCAGTGGGCGACAAACTAGTGCAACGATTTGGTGAGCAGGTGAGTCGGGTGTGAAGTTATGCGATGTTGGGATGAGTTGGCATGCGATGAGCCAACAGAGAGATGAAAATTTGGCTAAGTGTACAACTCATGGAGGCAACCTTATACGATGAGTGGTCAGGTAGGTGGACCCAGTGAAGTGACATGAGTGGGTGAGCCGACCTTGAGTGGGGGCATGAAAAGTTGAGTGTATAAGTAAGTGGACGCATGGATGCAGAAAGGCATAAGCAAGAGCATCAAAGGTCATACAACTTTTAGTGGAAAGGTGTGAAGACATATGAAGGAAGGCTGAGGGGCAGGCGGGTGTAGAGACTGAAGCATTAAGGCAAGGAGATGAACTAGACAAGCGCAAGGGTCGAGCGGAACCATAGTCAGATGAATCGGGTAGTAGTGGGGAAGGTCTTCTCACGGTGAACTGCAGTCCGGTGAACAACTGGACGAATGGTGAAAGCTTGGGTAGGCGAGCGAGTTGGTTCAAGCAAGTTAGTAGATGGACGAGTGAATGGGTGGGTAACTTGGCAAGGTAGGCGAGCTGACAAGTTAGTGGTTAGGTGAAAGGGCAGAGTGCGCGATGGGAGGGTTGGGTGCGCTCGCACGACAACGCAAAGGCTGGGCGGGGCTACCCGAACTCTGGTGAGTTTGCACGAACCGTGAGCTGGGTGACATGACAGTCAGGCAAAGTGCGAACTGAGCGCTGGGCGGTGGGTATGGCACAGGGGTCGGGTGGAAGTTTGGCACGACCCGCAAACCGAGTAACACAATAGGAAATAGTGGAGCGTGCACAGAGACTCGGGCATCCGAGACTTGGGAAAGACCACATGACAGAGTGGACTGACCCAGGTAGGGTTGCATAATAGTGGCGCCGAGCTGAACGACAACTTGGGTAAAATTTTGAAATTGTAGTTTGGCCTTGTTTTGGCCAAAGGTATTTTGGGGTTGCCTTGAGAGGCTGAACTCTATATGAAGTTGTAAAGTTGTACTATTATATTATTGTGGGCAAGCTCTTATTAGGGAGTTGCCCCTCCCTTAAAAGATTAAGTGTACTTGTATACTTTTATATGTGAATGAAGTTAAAGATGAATGTTTCTGCTATGTAAAATGAATGATGAATTCTTAATGAAGTGAAAATATTCTAAGTATTGAATGTTAGGTGTATTCCACACTTGAAAGTATTGGTGGAAAGAAATCGGGTGGTGGTGTCACACCAGCCTATGAGCAGTTGAAAGACTATTGCTAGGATAGGGGCATGACAACTGGGGTGTTGGCAGCGGCATGAACACGAGGGCAGAAACCATAGCACTATGGGGACTTCTCTGGTTCACTAGATATCTTAACATCCCTTCAATTCACATTTTTGGGGACTCCAAGATAATCATCGACTATGTCCCAGGATGGGCAAAAGTTTACCAACCCACGCTCCATGGTTGGCTATATCAAATTTAGCAACTTTGGGCCTCTTTTAAAGACTCAACGATTGAGCACATTGGAAGGGACTTTAATCAAAATGAAAATAGACTTTGTAAGAGGGGGTTAGAGGATGAGTTGGATGGGATGCACATTGAGATCAAGTTGGGGGAAAACATCATGGACACCGGGGTGCTTCCACTACCAGGATAACAATTATTTCTGTGGATATTTTCATATGCTAATGCTGATGGTTTATCTTTAGAGATTTATTATGTTACAAAGACTTATTTTTTGTCTTTAGGTTTTTGCATATCTTTCTCCCACATTTTAGATGTCTAGACAAATGATATATTAGATCATTTTGTTTATATGTTTGCACTGTATTATATGTACACACCACTGTGCACAAAGACATATATCTGATAATGATTGCATTTACCATGTTTTGTCGAGTCGGAAAAGACTCAATTATGGAATGTATTGTATCTGAAGAAATATGTTGATATCTTTATATACTATCCTTATACAACATGTATAACATATATTTTTGGAATATAAATATACTTTTTTCATACCGAAGGGAAAAAAGAAAGAAAAGAAAGAAATAAGTAAGTTATTACTCTCCCGCAAAAGCGTTGACCTTCAATTAGTTAGAAAACTCACGGAAAACTAAAATGATTTTACCCAATATTATTTATCAAATTTACATTATAATATTTAAATTTATTTTTATTTATTGTTAATTTAATTAATTTGTTTGTATCTATTAGTTAGACCCTTACTGTATTATCATTGTACTTGGCACGTCAGTGCATAGCCATGAGTACATTTAATAGAAACGGTATGCATTTCAATGGAGTTTCGTTATTGATGTGGCCCGTCCACGTGGCCCTGCCTTGACTCCGCTGCGCCTGGTACCTTTCGGATTTGGTGAACTGATTTGGGTGTTATTGCCAATCGGATATGATTGACCTGCTCATTAATGTTTTGTACTCGGTCGACCTACCCCTCGTACTTGGCCTATCCTCCGTCCGGCACCTGTCCGCCTCGATCTGGGGTAACCCTAATTCTCCGTTATGGTTTATTGTTGTTGCCTTTTCGCGCTTTGGTCATTTGTGCTGGGAACTTCGACGCTCTGCAACTGATTTTTTTCTGGTTCGGCTCTGTGTTTGGAAATATTGTCTGTGTGTGTTCGTCTTTGGTGATTTTTTGGTCGGAGGATGTGGTTTTCCACCGTAGTTCCGCTGGTACCTCTGTTACTTGGTTGCTGTGGTAAGTTTGCTCTCGTTCCGCATCTCCGTTGCTGGTTTTTATCTCGGCTTTCTCTGTTGAATTACTCCTTGGCTAAACGTACTGGTATGTTGGTGAATACATGGTGTTTGTCGGGTTATTTCACGCCTCGGCGTCCTTACTCTGCTCCAGAACGATGCATTCGAAGACCTGTCACATTTCGGTCTCGGCGCTCAACTCTTCCGACCTGTAAGTTATCTCTCCATGCTATAATTTTGTTTTCGTTTATCGGATTTTTCACTGACCTCTTCGGCTCCTCCATGGTCAGGTGGGTGCTCTCGATATCATGGAATCCACTCTTCTTCAGGTAAATAATCTCTCGTCTGCAACCCTTGCTCACAAATACATTACTCTATTTCTTGAGTTTGTTTGTTCTGTTGAGACTCGGCACTTAACAGGTCACGGTTTTGTTTCCTGGGTTCCCTTCCCAAAACCCTAACTCACGTGCTTGTGCTGTTGTATGTTGCAGGTGGCGGCACTGTTGTTGTCTGCAATAATCGTGGCCTCGACTTCCGGGTAGTTCTGAGTCTTTTCCGCTTGTCGTTTGTCTTGTTGTTCCGTTTGCCTGTAGGTAGATATATTATCGGTCTGGTTGAAAAAGAAAAAGGGTTTCCTCTGTTCTTTTTGGCCTTACACGGCACTGTCTGCTTGCGATAGGTTGTAGTAGGCTCGGCTTTCTGTAGGTCTGTTACTGGTCTTCAATATGATGTATGGACTCGTTGTAAGTTTTGTGGTCACGCTTGTTTTAAGAGCAAAGGGGTCTCGGCCCTAGTCATATGGATGACTGTAACTTAATTTATTTGATTCAGACCGATATGAATATATATATAAATGCAACTGTTAATATTCGAATTTGGTTTCAAATACTTGTTTTGGTTCTGTGCCTTACCCGGACTGATACGTTCGTTCCTTGTCTGATTACTTGCTGTAGTTTGCCTGCGTCTTATTCCATGATTCGTTAGCTGTCTTTGTTGCTTGTATGTGGTCGCTATATGTGCAGTGACTGGGAGCTATTCCTTAAACTTGTTTGCCTGCATATTTACTTACCTGTGCAATTTTGTTTACATACATTCGACTATAGATTACAGTCGTTCGATACTGTTATTTAATCACAGTAAAGTACAGAAAAAAATGTTTAAATACTCAGACGTAAAGATTTACATAGGATTATGAATTTACTCTGTCATACATAATAATTTCTAGAAGAGGAAAATTTGATATTCAGAGGAATGAAGTTCTTTTCTGTCCAAAAAATAATGACAATACTTTTCTCTGTTTATTTTCTTCGCTGCTGAACTGAACCCCTAGTTCCGATTGTTTTTCGTCTTTTGTTTCCTTCGAGGATTCGGTTGGTGACCGGTTCTCAACCGTTTACAAAACAGTTCAATAACCGAAATCATTCAGTTTTTGTTTGTACTTGACTCCTAACTATTCTAATACTGGTCCCACAAAAGTGTCTGTGGACTTTAGGTAAAATAAACTAATTCTACAGGTTACAATAATCACTGACAGCTGTAAAATAAACTAATTAAAATGAATTAACAGAGATTCTAAATACCTGTAGCTGACTCTGACAAAAGAAAATAAAATTAACTTAAAAGTAATTGACAGCCTTGCTGTCCTTGGTCAATTTGCTTAGTCTCCTTAGTCTTTTTCTGAAACCTCATGTGTCCCGTTTCGGTCTCCACCCTGTCGTCCAGATGCTCCTGCATCAGTTATTCATGTGAATGAATTTACAGTAATGGAGTTTCATTATTAAAGAGCTATTAAACATGGGCTATTGGTAAGTGGGTGGCATCTAACCTAAATATACTTTCAACCACTAAATACCAATCACTAGGAACCAAACACTAATCTTCTTCCTGATATTGCGGGTTCATTCTCCAACACGCGTTTGACTTGATCAACGCGTGATGCAAGTTCGATATTGCTGGTTCATTCTCCAACACGCGTTTGACTTGCCCAGCGCTGGATGCAAGTTGGATATTTTAAAAGACCAAGTTATTACGAATAGACATTGCCCTTAATTGATAATTGATAATAGATAGGAGAACTGTTATTAATTATTATTTATGAATGTATGGTGTTTTTTAATAGATGAATTAATTAATGAATTGTCATTACTTATTACGCCGAAGGCGCTCCCTTTATGGGATTTGATGGGGCAACATTGTTCACTGCAGTGAATCAGTGAACTTCAATTTCCTCGCTCGCGCCTATCTAAATTTGACAGAGTAAATGTTTACTTATGTACACTCTTATTTAGCTTATACATAAGCTAGATATATAACTGGGTGGGCTAGCTTGAGTGTGTTGGCATAAGCAGGGTCGATCTCTGGGTTGGTTGCGTCTGTTGTGTGCCTCCCTATATGTTCTGCCAGATAGTAGCCGGCATGTTCAAAGGTTTCCACTGCGTGCTATCTGTCCCAGGAGTCTCTCCTCTATTATTTCTCACAAAAGAGATGTTACTCCTATTTTATCAAGGGTATTGGCAAGGCCGAAAATCAGAATTATCATTATTCCATGCCATAACAAGAAAAGCTAACATCCCACGAGTTAATCATTGTAAAATTTAATTTATTAATATTGTTAATTCATGTCAATTTCACAACTACAAATAATGTATGCCAATCTCACGGTTGTTGTTATGCTACTCGTCCAAATATGTTTTCTTTTGTTAGATTTTAGACTTCTGTGGATGTTTTTTGCAGTGGTATGATCCGGATTGTCCACAGTCTTCTGTTCATTGAGTCGACGTTTCAAACCCCAAAGGGGGTCCATCATCAGGACAATTTAGAAAGATAGAAAGAATGAAAGAATGATGAGAGAAAAAGACAAGAACCTGGGAATAAATACAACAAAAACCCTAATTTTAAATGAGGGCCCACACAGGATTAATTTTGATTAATCTAATTATTGATTATTTTATTCAGTTAATTTTATTTAATTTTATTTAACCAATT
>APFE030002740.1:36891-52598 GCA_000404065.3 Pinus taeda
TTGTTAATGAATTATTTCATGCATTCCTTGGTCAGTATGATAGGTATGCTTTGTTTTATAATGAACATTCAGATGCTATGTAATCGTTTGCCTTGTTAGTGTATGCAGGTCTGAAGGTGAAGGAGGAGCTCATCTGGATCAACAAGACTGGACTACTACAACAAGCATTTGGACCTAAGGTAAGATCGAAAACATTTGAATTCTTGTAAAATGATGTGTATCTAGAGAAGGATAGCTCTTGTTTGGGTTTGTTTGTCATTAGAGAGTCTTAGACTCCTAGGAAGGTTAGATTTGTCCGCAAGTATAACTCATTCCGTGTGACAGCAGGGAATCCCAGGACAGCGCATAGCTAGCAGGCTATAGCAATGCAAGAGGCACAAGTGTTTTGCACAGTGCTAGGTGGCATAGAGAGGTGTGAAATGGGGTGAGATGCATGGAGATGTTGCAGTAGCGCAGATTTCAGAGAGGGAGCACTTGTCAGCAGCAGGTAGAGATTCAGCATCAGAGTATGTTCCTAGCCCAACGGAGTGGTTAGTTGGGAGTGTTTTTGTTCCAAGTGTTGTTGTAGCAAGTGGACCGAGTAGATGTGTTGCCTGTAAAACATTCCAGAGTTACAAGATCAGGTTCGAGAGAAAGCCTCTCTTGTTGAGACGGAGTGTTGAAAAATGTGCAACAAGAAATGTTAAATTTAGAATGTGCTAAAAATAGACCTACTAAAAATAACATGTCTAAAAATCGCAGTTTGGCCAATGAGGTCATTGGCCACATTGGGTGAGCGGTGAAACTGCTATAAATATAAAGTTCTAAAAATAGCATTTCTGGGTCCCTTCCTATTTATAGCAGTCCCTAGTCGATCTATAGGAAGTAAAATTAATTTTGATCTTAACAGCAGTTGGAAATATTAATTAATTAATTCAGTTGAGTTAATTAGTTAAGGAAATTCGAATTTGAAGTCTTTGTGAGCATGCACATGAGTTGTCCCACTGATTGAGGAATTTGTCCTTAATTTCCTCCACTGATTGAGGGAATAAGTATGAGTTCTATAATGAGAGAATCAGTTGACTTAGTTCTAACTAGTCAAGTCCAGTTAGATTATTTTAACAAGTTGTTAAAATAATAAAATATAGTTTATGAATGCCTGCATGCATGTGACAACTATTATTTTAGATAACTGAGGATTCACTCATGGATAACTATTGCATGTCAGTTCTGTCAGAGACCCAGTTGAGATCAAATGTGGGACAGTGTACTATCAGATGCTTGACTATTTCTAGTAAGTAGTTTTTGCATGGTTGAGGAACTAGTGTCCTCAAATATTGCATAGTTGGACCATAGGTTGACTTGGTATGTTTGGAATTAATGGCATATGCTTTTGGTATTATTTCCTAAGAAAACTATGTAAGGAAATAGGGATTGGACCATAGGTAAAGCCTTTATATAGGGCTTGGTTGGTTCATGATATACATCGTCATATCTTCATAGTTCATTAAGAACTGAGTAGCTTGAGAGCTAATTCTTTTTGTATTGTGAAGAGGATTTCCACTTGATTAATAATACATGGTTGGGATTTTATGTTGGTTCTTTCCCCTGGATATATCTTGTGTTATGTGTGATTATTTCTCTTGATCAGTTATGCATGTTTCTTCTTGATGTTGCTCATGAATTTGATTATGCTTTTGCTTAATGTTTTGTAGAAGTAGAAAAAGTATTATGCTTTAGGACATTGCATATATCGGTATGTTCTATAGGTGAAATTTCTACAGATATTGTTCTACCATATATTTGTCTTTGTGTTATTCCTCTTTGTCATAATCTGATGGATCTTTCTCTTCTTCTCTAGAATCTGATGGATCCTCTTCCTCTTCTTCTTCACCACCTAACCCGCGGAAAGTATCATCTAAGAGTAAAACATTGTCTGTGTCAGCTTCGTTAAAAGATGGAGGTTTCTCTAGTTTATATGTGCTTTCTGTAGTCTCTGTTAACTCTTCAAGGTTGGATCAAACCAAACCTTCGACTGTCAAAAGCACTATCCCAGTAGGGGTGGTTGCGTTCTTCTTTGGAAAATAAAGTAGATTGTGAACTCTAGGGATCAGTCCAATAGCCTTTGCAAAATTATGAGTTATAGGTCGATTGGCCCGAATGTGCTCATAAGATATTTCACAAGTTTATTCAAGATCAGGCTAAGAAGACCCACCAAATTCATGAATATGAGCAGGGGAGGCATTGGGAATAATTATGCCTTGATCGAAAGAAGAATGGTGAGGGTGGGTGAGGTTAAGATCCATACAAATCTGTCTTCCCTCCTTCTAGTGCCATGAATGTTGACATTGTTGGACCTGCCAACATTAAAGGGGTCTCCCCGATATGTGGGCCCAATTAGACCTCACACCATTTGGGATAGGATCCCCATCTAGAATACGACCTGGTTACTATTTTCTTAAATATTTTCCTCCGCTCTAACTGCCAGCAAGAGAGAGGAACATGAGTGTGCCTAGAAAATCAAGTAAGTGTGACTGGTGAGTGTTTGGTTGTAGGTGTGTCAAGGTTCTTCTATTGTGGAGGGAAAGGGAGTGAGCCTCTATGAGAGAGGTAATAGTACCATTCTGGTAGAAACACATGCAATGAGAGATATCCATCTAAAATCCAACAGAATAGTCCACAAATTTGTGATGGGCATTGCAACCACTACAACACATTCTCAATATGATAAGCACTAAAATAACCCAAATAGTTCAACTACGTTAGTATAGGTGAAAATAAACATGAAGCGTAAACATTCATAGCACAGTCTTACAAACATTCATAATCCATGCATCAAGAACATGTTACCCATCACGCTTCATATATTAAGTAAGATTCCCAAGACACATGTATACAACGAACACCACTAGCTCCAACAGTGGAGCGTTGGAGCCACTACTTGCTCCCCAAAAGATTTAGCTTGTCTCTTTGATGCCTTGCAGGACGAGCCAAGGTGAAAATTCCTTTGCTCATACAATGAGGGTGTATATATAACTAATGGGGAGATGCTTCACCTCCCTTGTGACAATTTTACTACCATCATGACTGTTTGAATTTCTATGAATTTTCAACTTTACATGACTCTTCATATTTTGTACATGCCCTTTGGACTTCCACTTTACAATACATTTTGAATAGGAATTTACATAATCCATAAAAGTGATGTGGCACATGGTGACCCATGACATGACATAACATGACACTAATGACATGGAAATGTCAAGTCATTCGTGCTACTTCTTGTTATGTGTCTTCTTGAGAATGATCTTTTGTCCACCTCCATATGCCTTAGAGATGAGGAGTCTCTAGTGATATATGATCTTAAGAAATGGTCACAAATTAGGGTTCCTTTGCTTTCTTCTGATTGATTCACTTGCATATTCAGCTACAAAGGTGTCTTCTTGCATGTTCCCCTTCTCCATATCCTTATTCATCATCCTGCCATGGTATGGTAGAGTACATGCATCTACAATTCACTCATGACAAGGTGACATCATTCTTATAAACCCCTAGTCTAACATGTTGCATGTGACTATGCAATTACGCAGCTCAGGTAATTAGGGGTTAGGCTTTAACCTTGAGACTGCACAATGCACAGTTCAAGCTAGACTGAGCAAGAAGATTGTGTAATTGGGGAGCTCAAGGAGCCAGGCTGAGGGCTTGAGCACTGATTTTTCCCATTGCGGTTCTGGAAGGCAGAGGAAGCTAGATGATTGCGCAGTTGCACATTTCAAGGGCTCAGAGCTGAGGCGTGTGCCTTGTGATTTCACAATGCGCAATACTTACTGGGCAAAAGAGAGAAATTGCACAGTTTTTGGGGTCAGAGGCTTAGCTTAAGCATTGTGATTACATAGTGCATAGTCTTGGGAGGCAGGAACTACGCATTGTGTAGTTCCAAGAGGAAAGGTTGCAACTTGAGGGATGAGACTATGCAATGTGTGGTCCAGGAGGGCTGGATGAGGCTAAGTTTCTTGGTCAAGAGTCTTTCCAAATTTGGTTGTGGGATCGATGAAGCTGATATGAATAGTGATAATACTTGATTGTGTTCACACACTTAGAACATTGTATGACACAACATAGATCATCCAAAACATATGAACAACAAACTTCTCTTAGGGCGATAACTTTGCGACGACAAGTGCGACACCAAAGATGCACTTTGTGATGATCGTGACGACACTTCTGCGACAATGCTTAAAACTTTGGAAATGAGTGTGAGGGATGTTTAGATAGTAAGAAAAACCTATTTACACAAAGATAACACCTTTAAATCACCAAAACAAGATTTTATACATCGTGCAATACTTGACATAAAAAAGGGTGACACTTTTATTTTCTTGCAAATGGGAGCAAAACACTTAGAGAAAAAACATGCAATGAGTCTCAATGTTTTTGACGACATTAAGAAAGATCAAGGTAGGCTCCAAAATTTGGGTTTAGGCCAAAATTTTTGAGGGTGTTGTAGCATCAACAACAGGTGCCAAGTTATTTAGTAAGATTAATCTAGATTCAAGCTACCATCACGTTCCAATTTAACAGACCAATGTATGGAAGACATCCTTCAAATCTAATGACCTATTTAAGTGGTTGTTCATGCCCTTTTTCTTGACTAATGCTCCAACAATTTTCATGGGGATAATGGAAAATAAGTGGAACTCTTTTTTGGTTGTATATTTGGATGAAATCCTCACCTTTAGCAAAACTAATGTAGAATACTTGTAGCACATTCAGTGAGTCTTAAGCAGCCTGTGACAACATAAATTGTATGCCAACTTAGAAAAAGGCTCATTTTCCATGCAGAGAATTTGAGATTTGGTATATATTGTGGATTAACATCAGTTGCATGTGCACCTAACCATGATCAAAGTCGTTCAAGGTTGGCCAACCTTGATATCTCTAACAAAGCGCCATACCTTTTTGGGCCTTGTTAACTTCTACCAAAGGTTTTTAATAGGCTTATCCCGTACTACTTGGCCTTTATTTCAAGTGACCTAGGGTGGAGATAAATCAAATAATTCATGTTCTAAGTCACAATAGAAAGCATTTGAAGATCTAAAACACCACCTCTACTCCACATTAGTTCTCAGGGCCAAACCTGCAACAACCATTTGAGATTGAGATAGATGCCTATGATTATGCTAACGGTGCACTCCCTATTAGGTGAGTTATATTCTTTCCCCTGGGTGCAGCGGGGGAGTACCTTGTCGGGGGGTTTGAGGGTGGAGGGAGCCCCCATCTACGAGGTCCAGGGCAACGCCCCATGAAAAACTAAATTGGACCTTTTATTAGGTGGGTGAACATACCTATGGTTTTGTGCATGGGTTTTGCACATGGTTTTGGGCATGATGGTTTTCTACCCATGGTATCTTGTAGATCTGATCAAGGGAACTATGGTTATGTTCTAATCCAGGTTTAATGGATGGGGGTTTATGGATGCTTTGGCATGTATATATATGTATTGTAACATTGAAAAGAATATAGTGAAAAATCAATCTGGTAGTCCCCATTTTGGTATCCACGGGAAGATCTCTATGTATATATGTTTTATGTCTTATTATTTCACCATTGTTTATTTTCTTTTTTTTAAGAATTTGTTTGTAGGTAATTTTTGTACAGGGTTAAAACCTACATTTGGTATCAGAGTTGTTTTGGCTTCAAGGGGACGTATTCGCTACTGAGGGGTTTTGCTTGGGCCTATGGTAGGCCCTATTCAGTGTGAGATCTGTGGGATCAATTATTACGGTGAAATAATATGGTGAGCGTGGAAAGATAGAGATTGAGAAATTTAATGGTCAGAGTTTTGGGTTGTGGAAAATCAAGATGGAGGATCTGCTAGTGGATAAAGATTAGTGGATCGCGGTAGATCCAGTTAATAAACCAACAGAAAGGTCAGATGAAGACTGGACAAAGTTGGATCGGAAAGAAAAGAGCACAATACAGTTGTGTATCTCAGACTCAATATTGTTGAATGTATCTAGGGAAGCTACGGTGAAGGCTTTGTGGGACAAGTTAGGGACTTTATACCAATCTAATTCTTTGGTGAACAAATTGTTCCTATGGAAAAAGTTGTATAACCTAAGGATGAAGGATGGAAACTCAGTGACAAAGCATCTAGACGCATTTAATTCTATGGTAAGTCAGTTTTTATCTATTGATATTAAAATTTCAGAAGAAGATAAGTGCATCTATATTTTTGTTCTCTACCAGATTCGTGAGATAGTCCAGTTGTTGCAATAGGTAGCAATACAACTACCTTGAATTTTGATGAAATAGTCTTATCCTTGTTGTCGAAGGAGATGATATGGAAAAATATGGAGGGTCAGAATGGGGATGCCTTATCTATATGAGGACAATCCTAGAATAGAAACAAAAATAAGTTTCGAGTGGGACATCTAAATATCCAGAAAAACCTGTAAAGGTTTGTTGGAAATGTGGAAAGGAAGGGCACTTCAAAAAGGATTGTATATCTATAGCTCATGAGAAAGGGAAGGGATCTGATGATGCTCCTTTTGTAGAGGCAAAAACCACCTCATATGAATTTGGGGATGTGTACTTGGCTTCTTCTTCAAGTACACATGTAGATCATGAGGCATGGTTGGTTAACTCAGGTGCATCCTTTCACTTCACTCCCCACATGGAGTGGTTCTGCGAGTATGATAGATATGAAGGGGGTGATGTCTTCTTAGGAGATGACAAGAAGTCTAGAATCATCGGAAGTAGAAAATTCAAGTTGAAGTTGCAAGGTAGAAGGCTTAGAACACTTCCAGGTGTTCTTCATATTCCTGCATTATCTAGAAATCTAATTTTTGTAAGCAAGATGGATGATGTAGGTGTAAAAACAGTGTTCGAGAAAGATACCTCCAAGATGGTTTTGGGAGCACTAGTATTGACGTTGGGAGTTCGGATTGGAACTCTATACAAATTTTTGGGTAGCACTTTTATTGGTGGGTGCAACAATTCTGTGGTTCCTTAAAGTGGACCAGAAAACCTTGTGGTCTCCGAAGAAAAGACCATGTTATGGAATTAAAGGCTTGGACATATTGGAGAGAGGAGCCTTAAAATACTTCATGGAAATGGTATGGTATAAAGTACATCTAATTTCTATCTGGATTCTGATTTCTGTGAACATTGTGTCTATGCGAAGCAAAATCAAGTGAGTTTCCCCTATGGTGCTAAGAGGGTGAAAGGGATATTAGAGCTTGTACATAGTGATGTGTTTGTACCTATGTCGGTTCCATAACTGGGTAAGTCTATGTGCTATGCATCATTTATAGATGACTTCTCAGGGAATACATGGATATATTTCCTTGGGAAGAAATCTGAAGTATTTGATAGGTTTAAAGAATTTAAGGCTTTGGTGGAAAACCAGACAAAGAAGAGGATAAAGGTGATGAGTACAGATAATGGTAGAGAGTTCTAGAAGAAGGAATTTTAAGAGTTCTGTAAGAAGTGTGGTATAGCATGACAAAATAATAATCCATATACACCTAAGAAAAACAGAGTTGCAAAAAGAATGAACAAGACATTGATGGAAAAGGCAAGAAGCATGCTTAGTGGTGTCAGGTTAGGATAGAAATTCTGGGTAGAGGCGGTGGAGACTGCATGTTACCTGGTTGATAGATCGCCTTCATCGGCGTTGGAGGTTAAGTCTCCACAAGAGGTATGGAATGGTAACAAAACCTCTCTTTCACATCTAAGGGTATTTGGTTGTGATGCATATGTACATGTTCCAAAGGAGAAAAGAACCAAGTTGGATAGTAAATCTAAAAGGTGCATCTTTATTAGGTATAAGGATGGTTTAAAAGGTTATAAGCTTTGGAACGCAGAAACAAGGAAGGTTGTGTACATATGAGATATGGTGTTTAGAGAGTTGAAAGATGTTATTAAACATGAATTCCTACCAAAGGAACCTGAAAAGATAGAGTTTGAACTAAAGGAGGAAGAACCAGACTCTACGGCAGAAGATGAAAAGCCAAAAACTCTAGCTGTGAGAAGGTTGGTTTGAGAAAGAAGGAAGCCAGAAAGGTATAGTCGAACTACTTTATGTTCAATTTTTTCTTTATCTATTACTGATGATGATCCTAAAAATGTCAGGGAGGTCGTAGATTCAGAGGATGGAAAAAATTGGAAAGAGGCCATGATTGATGGAATGGAATATTTGGACAAAAATGAGGGCTTTGGATCTGGTGGAGTTGTCAGCTGGAAGAAAACCCATTAGAATAAAATGGGTGTTTGATAAGAAGATGCATGTAGAAGGCAAGGTGGAGAAATACAAAGCTCGGTTGGTAGCAAAAGGTTATTCCCAGATGCCAGGAATTGATTTTTGTGATATATTTTCTCTTGTTACTAAGGTAGCTTCTATTAGATTACTTTTATCTGTTGCTACTTCTTTTGATTTTGAGGTAGAATAGATGGATGTGAAGACAACATTTCTTCACATGAATCTAGAAGAAGAGATCTACATGAAGTGACCTGAAGGCTTTGCGGTGAAGGGTGAGAAAGAACTAGTATGAAAGTTAAAAAAGTCTTTGTATGGGTTAAAACATTCACCAAGGATGTAGTATCATAAATTTGATACATTTATACGGGGACTTCGCTTCACCAGAAGCAAAGCAGATCACTGTGTGTATTTTAAATTAATTAGTGACTGTGTTATTTATTTGTCTTGTATGTGGATGATAAGTTGATGATTGGAAATGACAATGAAATTATCTAGGATTTGAAGACCCAATGTCCTCCAAATTCGACATGAAGGATCTCGGTGTTGCAAACTATATTTTGGGCATGGAAATTAAATGAGATCGGGCAAAGAGGAAGCTCTAGTTAAACCAGAGGAAGTATGTTGAGACAATACTGCAGAGGTTTAATATGCAAGATAGTAAAGTAGTGAAGGTTCCTATTCCTGTAGGTGTAAATTTATCTAGTGAACAATGTCCAAAGACACAAGAAGAGGAAGAGGACATGTCTTGTGTTCCATATGCAAATGCAATCGGTAACCTAATGTATGCAATGGTATCTACTGCACCAGACATTGCACATGTAGTGGGAGTATTGAGCAAGTTTATGTCAAAACTAGGGAAGGAGCATTGGATAGCAGTGAATCAGGTTTTTAAGTATTTATGTGGCACTAGTGATTATGGTTTATGCTACCAAGGAAGACCATGATTGGATAGATTTTTGGACATATGTGGATTTGTTGATGCAGAAAAGGTTGGAGATCTGGATCAGAGAAGATCTACAAGTGGGTATTTTTTTTACCTTTTTGGAGGTGCAGTCGATTGGATGAGCAAGAGACACTCTATAGTGGCACTTTCAACTACGGAGGCAGAATACATGGCAGAAACTCATGGAATCAAGGAAGCAGTTTGGTTGCAAAGATTTTGTTCAAGTATGGGGTTGGTACAATGAGATAGAAGGATAGACTGTGATAGCCAAATTGCAATTTTCTTGGGAAAGAACCCTGCTTATCATTCAAAGACAAAGCACATTAATGTTTAGTATCACTTTGTGAGGGATATGGTATTAGACAAAAAGGTGTTGCCGATAAAGGTAGACACTTTGAAGAATACTGCAGATGCATTGACAAATTATGTGAGCACTAAGAAGTTTTTTTGGTGTAGATAAATAATGGGTGTTGCACGGTTGGACCAATGACTAAGCTCTCGTGTGACCCGCTGTGTGGAAAGAAAACAACAAGTGGGAGAGTGTTGGTTGTGTTATATTCTTTCCCTTGGGTGCGTTAGGGGGGGTCATAGGGGGGGCGGTAGCCCCCTATACGAGGTTTGGGGTAGCATCCAAGGAAAAAATATTTTGGAACCTATATTAGTTGGGTGGACCTACCTACAGTTTTGTAAATGGGTTTTGCACATGGTTTTTGAACATGATGGTTTTCTACCCATGGTATCTTGTAATTTGATCAAAGGAACTACGACTATGTTCTAATCCATAATTAATGGATTGGGGTTTGTGGATGCTTTGGCATGTATATATATGTATTGTAACATTGAAAGGAATATAATGAAAAATCAATCAGATAGTCACAATTTTGGGATCCAGGGGAAAATCTCTATGTATATTTGTTTTATGTTTTATGCTCTCACTATTGTTTATTTTCTGTTTTTTAAGAATTCGTTTGCAGGTAATGATGAGGGTCATCAATAGGTATATCATAAGGGTCACAATGCCATCCTCCAGCTTTAAAATTATCTATTTCTCACTTTTATTTACATATTTTGCTATATTATGCTTAGTGTGAGGGGTAAAAGATGTGTTTCTATGGCATGTGGCCTAATATATTTTAAATGCAGGAATTGGAGAAATTTTGAGATAATTTGAATGCAGGAGATCAAAGTAGACAAAAAGGAGAGATTCGAGGATATTTTCCACCTCCTTAACTCCTTTTATCAGTCAAATATCACTACTTTATCTCTCATCAACTCCCAGTCATTGGCAGCCAAGTAGGACGAGGTCATTGGCAACTAAGCTAGTGCAGTTCAAGGAAGCTCTAGAACCACCTTTCTCGATTTTGGGAGACAGACATCTCTATTTTTTAGGGAGATGTTGGTATCTACCCTTTTGTATAAATAAACATGCCAAGGAACTCATTAGAATTTGAATTTTGGTTGTATCTAAGAGGCTATTGAACTCAAGCACGTGTGACTGCTATTTTTTATTATTATGTGACGTATTTGACATTTCTGCAATAATAATGAGAAGTTTATTGTTGATCCATCATTGAGTTAGTCCATAGGGTTGAATCTCTTGGGTTTGGGCCCAAGCCCAATAGCTTAGGTCCCTCTTATGTATTGATACTTATTTTAGCTTAGAATGTTTGATTAATTGCTACATCTTAGTGGAATATAATTTCTCGAAAAGTTTGTGACTGAAGCCTCTATCTCATCTCTCTCATGGGAGCATGATTAGAGGACTCCACCATCATAGTGCAAAAACATTATGTGATTTCTTGTTTAGGATTTCTTGGAAAAGTATACATTTGTTATCTTGCTTTATATATAATTTTTGTAGCTTAGAAGTTAATTCATTACATAGATCAGAGTTCTTAGCATCAGTTAGATAGTTTCCAAATTCGACTCATATTTTCCACCATTGGTTGTAGTATTATGTCAATGAAAAAGAACAAGTGCATGTGATGTTGAAGGACTATTGGACCTGCAAGAAAGGGATATTTTCACCATCTCCATTCAGAACTTCTCCACTCCCTTTTGATGAATGCCAATTGATGTTCTTGATCTCTGTTTTTAGGTCACCATGAGCACCCTCCTAGTCCAAAATTGGCCTTCTTGAAGTGTTGAGCTTATCTAGGGGTGTTTGTCACCTTCTACCCATCCACCACAACCTTCATCCATTTTTCCATCCCTTGACTCTGTCATTCTTACCTTCTAAACCCTCTCATCACCCTTCCTCTAGCATTTTAGGACTTCCTCTAGCAATACAGTAATCTTGTAGCAACTTCCTATAGCACGTTTGCAGCAGCATGTTTTACCCTTGTTTTGACCTGTAATGCCATTGTAGCTTAGTTTAGGAATAGATTGACCCCTCAAATTGGACTCCATGATCAGAGGTACCACATAGGCCATTCCCTCCATTCATTTTCCTTCATTGCAAGAGAAAATAGCATTAGTTTCTTCATCACATATTTTCAATTAGGGCATTACTTAATCCGCAAGTGTAAAATAGATAAATGTTGCATGAATTCTTGAGTTGTGAGTTGGTAGAATAATCTTCTATTTTCAAGTGAATTTTATATCTATATAGTTGATTTCAATTAGTGTAGTTTCCTTTTTGTAGGTAGCATAATTCTTATGTTCTTTCATGGATTGATTTAGTAGCATTTACAAGTTAGAGTTGAAAATCATTTACTTTTTCTGCACTAGGACTAGCTTCTGAATTATGCTTTCAGTAGTTAATCTCCCCTAGTTCAGTAGAAGAATGGTCTTGGGGCCATAATGATCAAATGACCTAGTTGAGGGTGGCATGAGTATAATTCCATCTACTGTGTATATAGCATTGTCACCTTGAATTTTGTACAAACCCTAGGTTGATAAATAGAGTTGAGGAGCCTCTGAGAGTTGCAGCACTCTTGGTGCAATACCAGAGATCACCACTTTTTGGCATCATTGCCGAGGAGGTGTCTAGGTAGATGTTATTTATGCTTTTCTTTCTGTTTTCATTCAGTTTAAGAAAAAAAACATATAAAATAAAAAGAAAAAATATTTCATGCCTCATAGGAGTAGAGACACTCTAGGAAAATTCTTGCCAAACACCCCCACACCATCAAACAGCAACCTTCACTCTTCTTTGGTGATTGTCAACTTCCCTCTCTCACTACAAGGGAGTTAGAATACATCTTAGGTGAACAACCTAAGATCTTTGAAGAACCTATTCAGGAAGAAGAAGAACCCATTCAACATACCCACACCATGGCTAAAAATAGGAATGAGGATTTTTTCCCTATCATAGAAACTAATGGAGATGCTAGAATGGAGAATATAAAACCTACTAACCATCCTCACTTCCATGGCTTAACCTATGAGGACCCTGATACTTTTATGTTTGATTTTGTTGTTGTCTATAGAACTTATGAAGATACTTCTAATGACCATAAACTGAAGTTATTCCCATCTACCCTTAAGGATGTAACCTTGCGCTAGTTTATTGGTCTACCTGAGGATAGCATCACTACCTGGGCTCAGATGTAGCAAGCCTTTAACAACAAGTAGAGGGACTATTTCAGGTCCAAAGAAACTAAAGAGGAAATATTTATAATGACTCTTGGATCTGATGACTCCCCAGATGACTATGAGGAAAGATTCCAGCTTAGTTATAGGAGGGCTAGATGCACCCTTGATCTTGAATCACTCAAGTTAGTCCTTCTCTGAGGAATCAGAGAGGACATGTTGGAAACCCTCAACATGCTATCTAGGGGAGACATCTATCAGTTACCCTATGAATACATCAAAAAAGTGTCCAAAAAACATTCTAGCGCTACTAGGAAGAAGGGTAGGGCTAGTCAAGCTTTGGCCAGTTCCTCTCCCTCAACATCATCCATCAAGAATGAAATTAGAAACATGTTGGAGGACGCTAAAAGTGAAATGTTTCATACTTTTTCTTTGTAAATAGATACCATGCAGATCAAGAGGAGAAAAAAGGAAGAAGAAAGGGCCTTATTTATATTTTATCCTAAATGCACTAGAAGGCACCCCAAAAATTAATGTCCATTAAATGTTATAGAGGTATGCTCAGTCTGTGAGGAAACCCATGCCACAGATAAGGGTCCTTCTTTTCCTAGATTGAATTTTGTATACCAAGGGGTAGAAAGTGGGGTGAAGCAACTCTATTTCATTAATCAAAGGAGGCCTCAAGGACCTCAGCCATACCAGTAGGGCGTGCAAGGTGCATCCTACTCTTATTACCATCACCAACAAGAATGCACCCTTGCTACCTTAGTACTATTCCACTCATCCATCATGGTCCACACCTCCTTCTTGGCCTTATGCACCGCAATATCCTCCCCAACCTGTCAATCAAGCATTTCATCAATATGCTTCTCCACATCCTCAGTGGAATAACCCACAACAAGGGTGGAGGCCTCACCTCAACCAACCTCCTTCTTTACTGCCTCCACCTCCATCTCAACCACAACTCACTTATCCTGCTCCACCGAAGCAACCTCAGATACCTACTTAACCCAATCTGAACCTGAATAACAAGCAAGCACAATGGGTCTATAGTGGAGAAACATCTTACCCTACCTATGTTGTGGATATTCAAGAAATCAACCTCAGGTTTGGAAGAGTTCTCCTAGATAACCAACCTCCATCTCCATCTGAGGAGCTTGAAGAGGAAAAGGAAGAGAGTAACCCTTAGATAAATCCACCTCCTTTTCCTAAGAGATTGATCCATTCTAACCAACACACCCCATAAGAGGCTGAACTTCTGGGAGAATTGAAGAATCTGTGTGTTAAAATTCCCCTCCTCCAAGTTATCAAGGATGTTCCCATCTACAATAAGCTTATCAAAGAGAAATGTTTCAAACATCCTAGGAAGAGAAAAAAGAATAACCCCACCATCAATATTATTGGTCAATTATCTAATCTGATACTGGGGAGAGTGATTTGCCAAAAATATCTGGACCTTGGAAGTCCTGTGGTAGATGTGCACATTGATGGCATCATTGTCCCTCACACCTTGTGTTGGGACAAGGTCCCCTAGGGTCAATTTTGGGGCAAAAATCTCAAGTTTTGTTGTATAGAATTTAAATTCTCCGCAAGTTGTGGTCGTACAGCGCATAGATAGTAAAGTATCATAAAGGGTTTTACCCTTCTTTTATGTAAGATGAGTCAGCTTTTGAAGATCTACCCATGGTCCATGGACCATGGGATTGTATAAAAAGGTGTGTCTTAGGATGTCTAAGAAGAAGTACCAATGATGAAGATGAATGTAATGGGTTAGTAGAGAAGAGACCAAAGAAGTTTTAGAGAAGAAGAGAGGCTCTGCAGTTGTGTGCGCAGAGGCCTAGAGTAGAGTTCGCAGCTGATTGTGTGAACCCATGTAGCTGAGTGCGCAGGGAAGTCTTGAGTCTGTAAGTAGGACTGAAGTATTAATAAAGAGATTATTCCATAAATTCCTATGTTTTGTCCATTTACTTCTGTTATGAATAAATATTCTTTTATGCTATAATGAATGATGGGTTATGAAGTAATACTATATTGATGCGCGACTTTACATAATTGATGTTGTTATATGAATGCACTTAATATTAACTGTTTATGTGAATCATATCTTATTGCATGTTAAAGTTCTCAATGCTTAGGATGATCTGGGTAAACCTGGGATTAGGAGTAATCACAGAGGCATGTAAGTGGTTGATTCACTTGTTTAGGGTCTACAAAAGATATTCATGAACGTTCATGGAGGTATAGGAGCTGATTAAGGGTAGTTATATCGATAAGCCCTAAGGGCTTATCGATTTGTGCGAAGGTAGGTTTAGGTCATAAGACAACATTGCACTAATATTTGGGTGTGAAAACTTGATTCCAGCATCCCCCCATACTGCTTGGGGTGAGACTTCAGTCCAAGCTCCACGGATTGATGCCAAAAGGGTCAGTAATGTAGGGATTTGTTTACAAAAACTAACTCTGAACCTAGGTCAGGACCCACTAAGCCAACTAATGGTTCTCTTGATGGGATCAGGATCTGCATAAAGAGATGTGTGATGTCGCATCACTGGAATCCAACTAAGAAGTAAATTGAGGGGTGGTTAGATAGAAAGATCCATGAATTTGCGACGCAAGAAAATAGAAATTTGTGCCTCACAAAAGAATAGTGGTTGGACAGGTATCTGTACACATAGATACATGAAATTCTCTTTTATTCATTCCCAATCGAGCTATAAGAGTGGATCGCTAATGTTACACTGAAATTTGTCACCGTGACTATCTGCAGTTGATATGGCTCCATCAACAGTCATATTATCCTCCTTGGCAAGCCTTATACCTCTGCTCTCCATGTCAAACTTCAAGAAAGAGAGAAAATCATCAAAAAACATGTTTATCTATGGGTACGCAGGTTCTCTCTACCTTGCCTGTGTGTACGCATCCCAAGCTCATTGTACCTACGTACTTGTACACTCTGTAAGTCAAGGGATGGGTGCGTACTCCTGTAAA
>APFE030002743.1:0-11935 GCA_000404065.3 Pinus taeda
AAGGGGGTGGAGGGAGAGGGGGCACGGGGAAGGAGTTAGGGGGTGGGGCCCATGGGGCCGGCGTTAAGGAAGGGGGGGAGGAGTTGGGGGAAGGGGGCACGACGACGGCCTACCCACGGTTATTGGGTGATTGAGTTTGATTGGGCCCACCATGCTCACGATTGACATAATTGTTATTTTGGCTTGGAAAAATTATTAATTTAAAAAAAAAAATCTTCTTTGACGTTAAATTAATTTAATATGAAATTTTTGAAAAAAAAATTGAACTTACCTTTCAATTGCGATAATTCTTCATTGAATATGTTGTTGATAGAAATCCCGCTGCTCCACAAAATCACGTCTTTCAACGAACTTCAGAAAACCTGGATGTGAGGTAAGTAATAGTGATAATGAAATTTAATATATAAGTGAAATTACGAAGATGTTTTTTTGTACGATTAATGTGCGATAATTTGTTTTAAATTATTATAGAACGAATATTGTAGAGTTATTTTACAATGGATTGAATGTGGGATTAATTTGTTTTAGAATATATTAAAAAAAAAAAAATAGTTGTTTAGTAAATATTATATACTTTAACTATTAGAATAATTAATATAGAAGTTGTAGTTTACAATTTCAATTTCAGTGATTGATTTCATAAAAAAAATTAGTTTATGTTTTTCAATGAATTGTAGAATAAAATAATAAAGGTAAATATATCTAACAAACTTTTGGAGGGAAATATTTTCGCGAAAATTTTTGGAGGGAATAATTTGGAGGGAATATTTCATTCTTTAAGCTATATAATATTCTTAGGAGACTCCATTTGTATCATTCAACATCTTCTGTTTGAAATGGATGGATTGTTCTGATGGTGAAGTTTCGGTTTATACACCATCAACATCTTCATCGCGTAACAACTCTATTCATATTGATGAATATAGCGGGAATTCTTCCACTATGAATAGAAAGTCAATTCTTCCACTTAGTCCCGATTCTAAGGACTATGAAAGCAGCGGTGATGAAGAGCATGATGGTGAAGTTCAAAAGAATGGAGTGTCACGATGTCCACTTAGTCCTAATTTTGAGGACTATGAGAGTAGCAGTTTTGAAGAGCGTGATGGTGAAGTTCAAAAGAATGGAGGGTCACGATGTCCACTCAGTCCTAATTCTGAAGACTATGAGAGCAGCAGTTTTCACGTGCATGATGGCGAATTTCAAAATAATGCAGTGTCACGGTGTCCACTTAGTCCTAATTCTAAGGACTATGAGAGCAGTGGTGATGAAGCGCGGGATGATGATTTTCAAAATAATGGAGTGTCAAAGTGTCCAGTTAGTCCTGATTCTAAGGACTATGAGAGCAGCAATGATGATGACTGTGATAATGAATTTCAAAAGAATGGAGTGTCAAAGTGTCCAGTTAGTCCTAATTCTAAGGACTATGAGAGCAGCGATGATGAAGCGTCGGATGATGATTTTCAAAAGAATGGAGTGTCAAAGTGTCCAGTTAGTCCTGATTCTAAAGACTATGAGAGCAGCAGTGATGAAGCGTGGGATGATGATTTTCAAAAGATTGGAGTATCTCAATGTCCTCTTAGTCCTGATTCTAAGGACTATGAGAGTAGTAGTGATGAAGTGCGGGATGATGATTTTCAAAAGATTGGAGTATCACAATGTCCTCTTAGACCTGATTCTAAGAACTATGAGAGCAGCAGTGATGAAGCGCGGGATGATGATTTTCAAAAGATTGGAGTATCACAATGTCCTATTAGCCCTGATTCTAAGGACTATGAGAGCAACAGTGATGAAGCGCGGGATGATGATTTTCAAGAGATTGGAGTATCACAATCTCCTCTTAGTCCTGATTCTAAGGACTATGAGAGTAGTAGTGATGAAGCGCGGGATGATGATTTTAAAGAGATTGGAGTATCACAATCTCCTCTTATTCCTAATTCTAAGGACTATGAGAGTAGCAGTGATGAAGAACAAGATGAGAGCAGCAGTGATGATCCAATGATGGAGATGTTGCCAAGAAATATTGTATCGAGGAGTGGGAGCAGACCTTTTCGTATCAATGCAAACTATTCTAGTTACACAAGGGGTAGAGTAGAATATCTGACGAGAAGAAGTTCTATCATTGCTCTCATTTCAAGTGAATGTTGCCAAAAAAATTGCTTGAAACGTATGGATTTCATATTTGCATTAGAAAGTAGGAAGAGATATTTGTCAATGAATAAAAGCATGCAAAACTCATATTTAGTTGGCTGCATGCAATCTACATTGTCAGGTTATGATTATCATATTAGGAATATATTATTGTGTAGAAAAGCTTTCAAAATGTTTCATTCAATTGGGAATTTTCGTCTCTCGAGAATTCAAGAAAATTTGGAAAAAGGGATCCCACATTTTATTCAGAAGTACGTTTATAAAGGACAGTTTGGGCCATTTATCAAATTACTGCAATGTCATGGATGAAAGATTTCTTTTAGAGCATGGAGAGTGGTATGCCAAATAGAGAGACCAATATATATTTCCAGATAATTTTTCAAGACGAGAAATCTACAAACTTATACAAGAATATGCAGAAAGTGTGAGGAACATGGCCAATTTATTACATATCAATATTTTTGTGAAGCTATGGAATAGAAAGAATTCAATAATGTTCGTATTCCTAAGAAGACAAGGATGGGGATTTGCAGTACATGTGCTTCTCTTAAATAAAAAAGGGACAAATGTGAAGACTCAGAAAGAGGTAAGTGTTCATAACTTTTACTTTGAAAATTGTATAGTCATCAACTATGAAAACATATTTCTTGATGAATTTCTTTTATGTTGTGTAGATTTAATTGTCAAAGAACTTCAGGAACATCGCAAACAACAAACAAATGAAAGGAAGAAGTTTTACAAGCATCGAAAGAAGTGTTATGACAATCCAAATAAATATTTGGGTTTGATAATTGATGGTATGGACCAGAAGAAAACACTTTTACCACATTTTGTTCGCACACCCAAAAATATACAAGAGGAAAATTTTATTCAGTTTCACTTGGTCGATTGTATGGTCTTCAATGGGAAAATGTTGCCAAGGGTGTACTTCACAGCTCCAAATATTCATAATGATGCAAATCTGACCATAACCATAATTCATGATGTGATTTCTCATTGGTCTGGTAATCTTCCTGAAGTTGTGTATCTACAATTGGACAACACTTGCCGTGAAAAAAAAAAACAGGTTTTTTTTGGGTATTTGAACATGCTTGTTGAATTGAGAGTTTTTCAAAAGGTAAAGGTTGGTTTCCTTCTTGTTGGGCACAATCATGACCATATTGACCAGATGTTCAGTCGTTTTTCAGTCACATTGAGGAGGAAGGAAGTTGGGAGCTTGCCATCACTAATTGAATGTATTAAGAAATCATACATGCCAGAGCCTGCTTTTGAAGTGTTGGAAGAAACTGTTGACATGCAAAGGTTTATTATAGGATCATATGGTGAGGGGAAATGCATTGAACAACTTAATTATATTAGCTTCCAACATCAATTTCGTATAAAAAAAATTGATGGGAAAACACTAATATGGGGCAAGAAGTTTTCAACTACTACAGAATGGACACCATCATCAGGTTTGCAATTTTTGAAGTTCATTCTAGATCGCCCAATATTTGCATCAAAAATATTGTTATTACAATCAGTTGGTGAAGTTTAGAATGCACACAGACAGAATAGACATATAAATTATTTTCATTGCCTAGAAGAAATTAAAAAATGTATTAGATATACATATGAGTACTTTGACATTGCTGATTCAGTTTGGTGGGAGTCATTTTTCAATAATCAAAGTGATATCATTTCAACAACAACCAATGAAGATATACCTTTGAAAAATCCATTTATTTGGCCACAAAATGTGTCAAATGAACAAGAGGAAGTAAACACTGTTGAACAGCAACAAACTCAAGGTATTATTAATTCTTCACAGACAATGGAAAGAGAGATGTATATTGGTTCCATAAGATCTCGTGCACAACGTGAATCCATGGAAGACCTTTATAGGGGTTCAGTACATGATATTAAGGAGGGTTGCATGATTGCAGTGCTAGCAGATGGAGGTCCCAAAGGCTATCCATTTTGGGTTGCTAAAGTTATAAAGGTCTTTAAAAAAAATGAGGATGTTACAAGTGTTGAAGTACATTGGTATGCCACAAATACACACCCATTCAATGGTGTGTATAAGCCAGAGATGGTAGTTGACAAAAAAAATGGTGGAAAAAGAAAAAGAAAGGGTACAAATATAAATCGCCGCCGCACAGACATATTACAATTGGAGGATGTTGACATACTTGTTTATGACTTCAATTTAACAAAGAGAGGAACTCTTCGCTTCAAGACGATAGAGATTCTGAAAAAGGTTGTTACCAGAAGGAATAGTGTTGACATGGGAGTCTACTGAAACCAGTCGTAGATCTAGAAGACTTTTGAAACCTGGAATGTTGGGCATGCATGTGGATTCAGATGGGGCACTAGTTGATGAAAGAGAAGAATATGGAACATCTTCGTCAGCATCCAGTCACTCATCTGAGGATGTGAATTATGATGGTGTGCAAGAAAATATGAGTGATTTTGAATAATTGTTTAAGACAGATTATATAACTGATGTATGCATCATATCTTCAAATAAAATTAATGTTTTCCATATGTTGTTAAATGAGGAGTTATGAAGCATTTTTATGTTGTTGGATTATGTCTTAAGTATGATAAACTTTATTGTTTAAATATCTACAATGCAATATCAAATTAGAGATATAATGTCTGTTTTATTCAGTATACAAATAAAGACTTTTGATTTCATTTAGTGATATACTTTGTTCATAATGTCATTGTTTTTTAATTTTATAGTTGAAAAAATTTCAATTTCTTTTGTATCTAGCATGGTATGGTTGAAAACATGTTAAATTTATACTTAGGAAAGAAAAATGATATTCTACCAGAAACATTAATGTGTTTTCTTAAAAATTAACTTTGTTTGAGACATAAAAAATTGGTTTTATTAGCATTTTTTAAAAATTTTGAAAATTGACCCTAAAAAAAAAAACGTTATTCCAGTAGCATCACTTTCGTTTTGAAGCTATATTTTGCACGAAAATTTCGTAGTCACCACCATTTTTAAAACACGTTCAAAATTGGCACCTAAAAAAAAAAAAATCATTCCAGTATACACACTTTTCGTATTTAGCACTGTTTTTGATGTTTTTTTGGGGTTTTTGGGCCAGAGTTCCCGTTTTGAGTTTATAGTTCCCGTTTCAAAGTTTACATTGTTGTATGTGTTTAACCTATTTGGAGGTGCAGTCAGTTAGATGAGTAAGAAATAATCTATAGTGGCACTATCAACTACAGAGGCAGACTACATGGCAGCCACTCATGCAAGAAAGGAAGCAGTTTGATTGGAGAGATTGTGTTCAAGTATGAGGTTAGTACAGGGAGCTATAAGGATAGGTTGTGAAAGCCAAAGTGTAATTTTCTTGGCGAATAACCTTGCTTATGATTCAAAGACAAAGCACATTGATGTTCAGTATCACTTTCTGAGGGATATGATAAAAGACAAAAATCCGTTGCTGGTAAAGGCACACACATTGAAGAATACTGCAGATGTATTGAAAAAATCTATGAGCTCTGATAAGTTCTATTGGTGTAGAGAAACAATTGGAATTTGAGAGTTGGATAAATGACCAACCTCTCATGTGGACCCCTATGGAAAGGAAACAACAAGTGGGAGAATGTTGGGTGGTGTTATATTCTTTCCATGACTAGCCTCCCTAGTTAACTAGGTAGTTAGAGGTGGGGCGAAGCCCCCCTTCATTGCGCTGACTGTACAACGGGTTGTCACAGGGGGTTTGACGGGTCCGCTTAGGCCCCCTCTATGGGTTCTGGGGTAGTGCCCTAGGAATTTTTCTTTTCTTGGACCCTATATTAGGTTGGGTGGACCTACCTATGGTTTTGTGCATGGTTTTGGACGTGATAGTTTTTTGGTTCATGGTTTTGGACATGATGGGTTTCAGTACATGGTATTGGATGCTTTGGCATGTATAAATATGTATTGTAATATTGAAAGGAACATAATGAAAAATTAAGCTAGTAGTCTTGGTTTTGGGATCCAAGGGAAAATATCTACGTATATGTCTTTTACGTGTTATGCTCTCGCATTGTTTATTTTCTATGTTTTAGAATGCGTATGCAAATAATTTCTGTACGGAGTTAAAACCTACATTCCCATCCATCCAAGCTATATAAACCTCTCTTTTCCCAAGCTAAACTAGTTTTTTTTGGAGTGAGATTCAATGATCAGCAGAACCTCTATAACTTGTAACTTTCTAGTGTATGTTTGATGTAGAATAGTGTGTTTTGGTTTGGTTTAAGACTAGAGGGAAGAGGCCCTAAAACATCCATTGTTTTGGCTATCCATGAAGTGCTAGTAGAAGTGTGGGAACACGGATTCGTCGAAGGAGACTAGCAACGTCAAGGCATCAATTGTAATCTCTTTTTGGTTTATATGAATGCAACTATTGATTGATTTCCTATATGAAGTGTTATTTTACATCTTTATGGCTTAATGTTCCTTTACCTATTAAGTAGTTTGAATAGAATATTGTATGTTATCATGTTCATTGTTGTTGTTGTTTGCTTGTTTCAGGTATTCGAAGGAAGGAAACAGAAGATAACTCAAGTGAGGAAGCAAGAGCATCACCAAGCGGAATAGCATTATAAGAGGGAGGCCATATTAATTGATTATAGCTTAAGGATATTTTCCATAGATTACTTTTTTGTGTCTAGACCCACTCTCTCGGGCTAGAGGAATTGTTTGTGTCCACACTGGGAATTTACCTGCACCACAACACCTCAGGCTACATAGATTAACAAGCAATTCCAATTCCAGTCTAAGTTTATGCACAACCTCTAGTAAACACAAAATCTAAGGCAGTAGAGCCTATTGAATTGAAACAATGAGCAATGCTACAATAATTAAAACCAACACAAAATGCCAATAGTGATACAATAATTAAAACCCACAAGGCCAACAGTGCTACAATGATTAAAACCCACACAAAATGGCAACAATGCTACAATAACTAAAACCCACACAGAACACACAACGCAAAACCCACAAAACTGAAAAACCATAACTTAGCCAAAACCCACACATGTGAAGGTGTATAAAAACACATACACATGCATAACAAAGGAACAATAATCCAATGTGGCTAAATGTGTTAAAAAACATACAATTCGGGTTGTAGGACAATGTCCTACCTTCTATGTCTAGTTGTTGTTTTTCTCCATCCCAGAAAGCCATAGGAACCCCAGACGCTCCAAAAATAGTAGCTTAGACTGCAACAACCTGTAATACAACATCAAACATGGTTAGATATCCCAAAAAATGTAGATAAAATGTGAAATTCAAGCTCATAAATTTAACTACAAACCTAAATTTCCAGCCTTGTCCAACACCGAGATGAGCTAAATCTCCCACATGGAGAAACAAAAACAAGTAATAATCCCATACCATGAGAAGGAGAAGAAAATCCAGTCAAAAAACAAGACATAATTGGTGAAAACAACCGAACAACCTGCAACACGACAATCTTTGTTGGTCCATAAACCACTACCCACATCAGCAAAACTACTACCTGCATCATCGATGACCATTATGGCAGTGACCACCATTGGAGTAGTGACACGCAACTACATGATAGAGCAAACGGACAAGAGCAAGACCCAAACAGAAATGAACGCAACAGAAAACAATATACAAAGTTGATGGCGTTACAAACCCTAAACCCCACCTTGACCTCTCAAATTGGTAGCTATGTCATGGAAATAAGTCACTGCATGTTGTGGGCATGTGTCATACGAAGGGTGAGGTGCCATCATGTTGAACATGCTCCTTGATGTGGACCTATTCAAGCTCAGTGGCTCTCCCCTATAATAAATTCATAATGATCATATCAACAAATAAAATTTAATTTCAAATGTTTGCCACATAGGATTTCGAAATATGAAAACATCTACCACAAAACTTTGGAACTTGAACAAAATTCTACTACAACACTTAATTTCAAAATCCGAACAATTTTCTGCACTGTAATTTTATCTTCATAATTATAGGATCTCGTGGTTATTCTAGTATTGTGGTTATAACCATAATATTTGTAGAGTTTTATAATTGTTGTGGTTCTGCCAATTTTAGAAATAAGGGTTTGAAAATGAATTATAGAATAGAAAATGAGGTGCTTTCCG
This sequence comes from Pinus taeda, assembly GCA_000404065.3. Classification (NCBI taxonomy): domain Eukaryota; kingdom Viridiplantae; phylum Streptophyta; class Pinopsida; order Pinales; family Pinaceae; genus Pinus; species Pinus taeda. Next base: position 8,272 of record APFE030002743.1, read on the forward strand.
ATGATGATTTTGAAGGATTGAAAGAATTATAGGATCATAATGGTAGTTTTATCAACTTTATTTTACATAAACAGTTTGTTGAAATTAAAATTCGTGTGGACCATAAGCTCTATTATTGTGGATTCAACAATAATTTTTGAAAGATATTATTCATGACCCTCTTTCTCTTGAGAGCTCAATTATTATTAACTATTTTAGTTTTTTTTTTTTTTTTTTTTCATTTTTTCTAGGATTGGAATTAAGTATTATATCTTTTAAAGAAATTGTAGATTTGTGTGGACTAAATCAATTTTTTAAATGTATAAATCAATTCAACATGTTCAAATTTTTCTCTAACTTTAAACAATTAAAATTCGATAAATACAATTTTTAAAAAAAGTTTAGCGTTTTCTTTATAATGTTTTAGTTAAAAATATGCTTGAAATATATTGAGTAAATTTAGTGAATTTCTCTGTATAATATTTTAATATTTTTTTGTCTATTTTGTTTTAACATAGTAGCAAAAATTATTATAATTCTGTTGTAAAACTCACATTGGGGACAATCATCAGTGGAAACTATTCATAATGTAGGTTGACTCATCATGGTTATTCAAGAAAAACCACGCCCTAGAATTACCCTACTAGTAGTCTCAGTCTGGCTTTCACTCTTACCAAACTCCAATTTATAAACACAATTCTTTTATAAAATTTGTAAAAAGTGTGTATATTTAACTATTGTTGTTGTTTACGTTTTAGTCTGTCCATCATCAACAAGGCGTGTTACTTAAACATATAATTGTAATACGTTAAGCGGGTCGAGCATTCAAGTGAACCAAAATCTAATTTATTAATTGTATAATTTGACCATCAAAATTAAATGAATCTAAAATATCACTCAAAACTATTTATTAATTTATTAAAATTAGTAAATGTAGAAATGGTGATGAAGAACTCAATTGTAAACATGATAATAATGTAGATGGCTTAACTTGGAAACTTTTTTGAAAAAAGCATCTAGAAATGATCGTTGTTTGGCTTTTTTATGCCTTAGGAGTTATTGCAAATAGAAACTATAAACTTATAGATAACAATTTTGCGTACTTTTATTCCGAAGCTTCACATTCTTAGTCTTTCTCTATTTTCTTTTGTGCCATTAATATTGAAAGCTTTCATTTTTACATGGGTAAATTTTTAGGTCCCTTTTCACCTTTGATTGATTTTATTTCTTGTTGATGCATCTTCAGGTGCATGTAAGTGGACCATGCCAATTGAAGAGAGCTCCCAAGTGAATTTGAATATGCACACACATAGAAAGAAAAACTTATTTTTATTAAAGTAGGAATTAAGATACTTATAACTTGCACAAAAACACCTAATATGCAAAAACATAGAAAAAAACATATTTTTATTAAATTATGAATTAAGATACTTATAACTTTCACAAAAGCACCTACAGCCTAAGGACACACAACCATGGAAAATAGATCTTAGACCATTCAACAAAGGTTATTACCTAGTCTCCTTAAAAATATGTTACCTAGTCTCCTTAAAAATATGTTTGCAAAACTAAGTGATTAATAAGCATCTAGCCTAATAGATACTTTATATCAAACAACGTCATATATATATATAGGCCCACAAAACAACTAATTTGGCTTGGTTTGAAATTTTTTGTTGATGATGAGATCTCATCATATGCTTGATCTTAGTATGATTGAATTCCCATATGTTTCACCTAGATGGGACAAGGGGAAGTAAACATATATATTTCATACTCCTGAGAAGGAATGTCATTCAATAACTCACAATTCGTTAATTTTATTAGGGTAACTTGGATTAGAATCCAAGGCCAAATAGTTTCCTTGAAATCCAATGAATATATATCTATCTCTTATGCAAGCATCATTAAAATTCCCACTTGAATGAGATAAACAATCGATCCATGAGTGTGTTAGTGCATCATTGAACCTGCATAGCTAAAGATCAAAACCTCTTCCTTGTCATAATAAATTTGGACCACAATCTTTCTTGTAGCCACTTTCTCTCCCTAAGTGTATTGGCCACCCACCATTATTGGAGTGTTTGGGCCAGAGGCCTGTCATAGTGTCACTGACTCACCACTTGGTTATGAAAGTTATCCTATGTCACAATGTCACATGTCGAACAGTGGAAGTGTCACTTCGACTACAATTTGCACGGATATTGAGTGTCTCAACTTATCACTTAAAATATTTGAAATATATGGCTTATGAAGAACAACATCTGTCACCACTTATGAAATACTAAAATACTTTTAATACATTGTACTTGCTTGACCACAAACACTCCATGGTGGACCCCCACATTGATTCCATGTGATTATGATCATAGAGAGGATGCAGAGGATGTAGAGGATAGTCCATCATATAGTTTTACGTTGTTGGTAATCTTATACGTCCCATAAGATCTTCTTAGTAATATATCATATAGTCAAAGACATTTTATTTCAGATTTATGGAGATTTTATTGTGAGGGTTCCATACAATTTCAAACTAAAATTGAGAATTCAATAAGTCATTTATGTGTTGTGGTCATTTTTTTTTCTTATGATAGATATGTGTTTTTAATGAAAGCTTTATTAGTGAATGGTTAATTTATTATCAAAACATCACCCTTGAAGGGAAAATTTTAAACATAATGTTTCATGAATGGCAACAAAAAGACCTAAAACCTAAAAAAAAAAAAATGTTTCATGCGTAAAGATGAATCCAACTTCCAAAACAATAGAATTGTAAAAGGATCATGGACTCTTGAATTAGCACCACTATGTAATTATTCCTTTCACATAAACTATAACTACTATTAATTATGAAAAGAATTAATTTATGAGTTAAACAATATTCTTAACCATAGAGATTTACCTCCTTTTGCTATAGAAACTATTATAAATAATTTCTTACAACACCATGGGCCAATATCATAGCGTATCAATAACATGTCCAATGTAACATGTCTTGATATAATGTTTTTTTTAATTAAGAAATTTGGGATAAATTAATTAAAAGAGCGTGCCTAACTTCGACATAATGATTAATACTTAAATATAAATACTATTATGAATATTCTAACATATTTTATGGAGGTTAAATCTTGTAACAACTTATAATTAAATTACAATTGGTAGAAAATTTCTTTTCAATTAAACATTACCTATAAAAATATTTCATAATAATTTAAAAGTTATATTACTTTAATACTCTCAATAAAAACAATACAATTTCGTTACAATATCTATTCAAATGCAAAAGAAAAACAAAACAAAAACAAAAACAAAAACTCCTTAGAAGAAATCCCTGACTATTTTACTCACCACCATATTCGAAGAAATCCCTGACTATTTTACTCACCACCATATTAGAAGTAGAATATCTCTAAAACATCAACATGTCATGAATCTAATTATTTGATTAGAATGCATTGCCACTCTTTTTTAACTCAAAACTTAGGATTTATAATATACTTGGAATTTAAGATTTAAAAGAAACGTTAATGATATTACTTATCATTTAAAGTGGAGATAGTAAGGGATTATAAAGGATGATAACTTTTGCTGCAAAATATTCCTCATCACCGTTTTGGTCTTTTTTGTTGTTGCTATATTTCTTAGCACTGTTTTTTTCAAATGTATACAGAATCGATATTTT
>APFE030002743.1:12926-23505 GCA_000404065.3 Pinus taeda
TTAAGTGGATAGGCTTGTTCTATATTGAAATTGGCTTCCATGAATTTCTATTCTTTAAAATATACAAAATTATAAATGTTCTTGATTTACTAATGGAAAAATATTCTTTGTGGATGTGAGGACAAAATGAAGGGATTAGAGAAAGGTTTTATTTTCATATATCTCCATTGATATATTTTACATATAGGTTAAATTAAATTTACATTGAATACACAGAGTTGAAACACCTCCACACTCCTTCAATTGACATTTCCCCACACATAATTGGCTATGTATTTACTCGTTTGTCTATTCCAATTTCGTTGGAAATATTAATCCCAACCACCCCGTTAAATGCCATGAGAGAAACCATACTTTTCAGAAGTGTTTTTGTAGGTTCCATCTTTGTTTGAAGATGGAAGGACTAAAGCCAAAACAAAAGTATCACATGAACCATTCCACAATATAGCAAATAATTTAAGGCATTTAATCTATTTTAGTAAATAGATATGGGCAACCATACTTTTCAAAAGTATTTTTGTAGGTTCCATCTTTGTTTGAAAATGGAAGTACTAAAGCCAAAACAAAAGTATCGCGTGAACCATTCCACAATACAACAAATAATTTAAGGCACTTAATTTATTTTAGTAAATAGATATGGGCAAGCATTCATTTCGCAATTATTACCCATACTTCATAGACACCTATGTGATTACTATCCACACTCAACAAAAACAATCGTGGAGCAAATTTTGGTGGGCGCATGAAAACAACAGTTACTGTGTTTTACTGTGTGTTATTCCGCTTGAACTGTAAATCATTGTAAACCGTCTTTTAATTGGTGAATGAGTTGTAGTCTCATATGAATGTATTTTTCATGAATGAGAAATTAAACCTTGTTTTAATTGGTGAATGAGCTTGTTTTAATTGGTGAATGAGCTGCAGTCTCATATGAATGTATTTTTCATGAATTAGAAGTTATTCCTAAGTTTTTATTGTTCCTCTAAGCTTACTCCTTTTACTCTTGAGTTTTTTTTATTTCCATGAGTGAATACTGTGTTTTTCAAGCCTCTATATAATTGTGCGAAATCTAGTTGCATGAAAACTAGTCGCGCAAGATCGAGTTGCATGAAATCAACTTCACAAAACCTTTCCCCTCTGCATCTTTGCATAATTTTTTTCAACATGGTATCAGAGCCTGTGTATAGCTATACAAAATATAGCTACGTTAAAGCTAGTTACCTGAAATTGAGCAGTGTGAAATCGGCTTCGTGAAACTCTCCCCTCTGCCTCTCCGCATAATTTTTTTCAACATGGTATCAGAGCGTGTTAAACTCTGTTAGTGTAAAAACAAGTGTTTTTACTAGCATTTAAGATTGTTTTGAGGGCAAATTATTTTTAGCATATTTACCAAGAGGTAGAAAGTTCTTTTCTTCCACTCAAAAGTGGAAACATCAAGCACAAGCTTGACTAATCCTCAAATACCTCTATTTAATGGAAAAAAACTTATGATTATTGGGCTATTACAATGAAGGACCTGTTTTCTTCTCAAGAAATTTGGGATTTGGTGGAGAATGGTTTTCAAGAACCAGTAGAGGCAACAGCATATAATGCCTTATCTCAAGCAGAAAGATATTTGTTAAGGGATAACATGAAGAAGGATTCAAAAGCCCTGTTCTATATCTTCCAATCAGTTCATGAAAGTATTTTCCCAAGGGTTGTAGCAGCAATGAAGTCCAAGCAAGCATGGGACACCGTCTAGACAACCTACTAAGGCATGGAAAAAATCAAGATAAAGAAGCTGCAAATGTTTAGAAGAGACTTTAAAACACTTTGTATGAAAGATTTTGAGAATGTAGACTCATTTTTTACAAATGTAAGTGGGTTGGTTACTCAAATCAGGTCTCATGGTGAGACACTTAAGTAAAGAAGAATAGTTGAGAAATTTTTGAGAAGTTTGCTAGCAAGCTTCGATGCCATTGTTATGGCTATAGAAGAGACAAAGGATCCCTCAGAGTTCTCGATGGTTGAGCTTAATGCATCACTAATTTCTCATGAGCATAGATTGAATAGAGAAACAAGCTCCTCATTGGAGTATTCCTTCAAGACACAAGTATCATTTGGTTAAGGTCGAGGTAGAGGAAAAGCATGCTCTAGAGGAAGAGGAAGAATCCCACACAGAGGTGGAAGAAGAAACTCTTCAGGATCAAATGGAATAGGCAACAATCAAAATTCAAGTCAAAGCCAAAGCCAAAATCAAGCACAAGGTCATAGGTATGATAAATCTCAAGTTCAATGTCATTACTGTAAGAAGTATGGTCATTATGCAAATGAATGTATAAAGAAGAAATATGACATTAGTAATAGAGCAAGTGTAAATTTCACAAAAGAAAGTTAGAACCATGATAACATGTTTTTAGCTTGTAATGTAGCACAAGAAAAACAAAGTGATATATGGTATCTAGATTCAGGGTGTAATAACAACATGTTAGGAAACATAGTAATGCTTTCCAATCTAGATGAAATTGTGAAATCTGAAGTGACATTAGGGACTGATAGCAAAGTCTCTATAATGGGAAAAGGAAGAGTTAATATCCTAACAAATAAGGGGGAGAAGAAGTACATATCAGATGTTTACTTTATCCTTGCTCTGAAGCATAACCTCATGAGAATTGGACAACTTATACAAAAGGGCTACAATTTCTTTTTAAAAAATGATGTGTGCACAATTTTGGATAGACCTCCGTGCAGACAGCGGATTGCAAAGGTTCAGATCACAAAAAATAGAATGTTTCCCCTAAAAATAAGATCATATTTCCAGAATGAAGGTACACAAGCACAAATCTCAATGAACTCATAAGAGAACAGAAGAAAATATCCAACTATTATACAAGTAAACTTTCAATCAGAGGTCAAAGATGAAAATTGGTTATGGAATTTGATATTTTTTCATCTCAACTTTGGATGTTTGAATTTGCTGCATAAGAAAGGTATGGTGAAGGGAATACCACTCATAGAAAAATTGAATAGCCTATGTGAAGGATGTATCTTGGGCAAGGAACATAGAGAGACATTTCAACCAAGAATGTTAGTAAGGGAAAAGGCACCTTTGGAGATTGTCGACTTAGATTTTTGTGGACCAATGCAGACACCATCAATTGGTGGTAGCCACTATTTATTGACCTTCATAGAGGACTACACAAGGAAGACATGGGTCTTTCTCCTAAAAAGAAAGGTGAAGTGTTTGAGCTCTTTCGCCAATACAAATATCTTGTTGAGAAGAAAAGCGAACACTACATCAAAGTCCTTATGACTGATAGAGGTGGAGAATACATCTCAAATTATTTCCTTTATTTTTGTAGGGAACATGGAATTCACAAGTAATTTAGAACAAGGTATACACCTTAGCAAAATGGTGTAGCAGAAAGAAATAATATGACCATGATGGAAATGGAAAGGAGTATGATGAAGGAAAATCATTTTGCAAATGATTATTGGGTTGAAGTTGTCGCTTGAGCAACATATATCTTGAATAGATGTCCAACCAAAGGTATCTAGAACATAGTTCCTGAAGGGGCATGGAGTGGAAGAAAGCATAGTGTCACCCACATGAGAGTTTTTGGATGTGTGGCATATGCACATGTCCAAGATGAGTTGAGGAAGAAGTTGGACAGCGAGGGGGAGAAATGTAAATTTGTTGGATACAATGATGAATCCAAGGCATACAAACTCTACAATCCATTAACCAAGAAGGTCATAATTAGTAGAGATGTGTTGTTTATAGAAGAGGAAGAATGGGATGGAAGTTTAGAAGAGACAGTCAATGTCAAAGCATGAATACCACATGAGGACTTAGAGGAATTAACAACAACAATAATTCCTGAACAATGACTCCCTCTATTCATATTCAAGCACAACAAAGAAGGCAACAAGAAACACCATCAACAGATAATAGAACAACTTCACGCAGCCAGGCAAGTGCTTCTCCAAGCACACCATAAAGTGCAACACCAAGTGACATGTCAAGCCCATCTTCAGCAAGCGCAAGAAGACCAAAATTCATAAACTTAAATGAAATTTATGAGCAAGATGAACTTGATAGTAGCATAGGTCTGAATTCCTTATTTTCCTTGTTTTGTCATGTAGATGATCCACTCCATTTTGATGATGCAATCAAAGAAGAAAAATGGGTTGCAACAATGGAGGAAGAAATAGAAGCAATAGAAGGGAGTGACACATGGTAGTTAGTGAACCTTCCGAAAGGAAAACATGTCATTGGAGTGAAGTGGGTCTATAAGACCAAAAGTAACATTGATGAAAAGATTGAAAGGCACAAAGCAAGGCTAGTTATCAAAGGATACAAGTAGCATCATGGAAGAGATTACATGGAGACCATCGAGCCAGTCGTAAAGATGGAGACAGTGCATGCATTTGTGGGGATTTCCACACAACATAAATTGAAAGTGTATCAAATGGACATAAAATCAGCATTATCAAATGGAGTGCTGAAAGAGGAGGTTTATGTTGCGCAACCTCTTGGTTATGAGATTGAAGGCCAAGAAGACAAAGTGTATCGATTGAGGAAAGATCTTTATGGGTTGAAGCAAGCTCCATGTGCATGGTATAGTATGATAGATGCCTACTTGTTGGAAAATGGTTTTGACAAATGTGACAATGAAACCACTCTCTACATCAAAGAGAATGATGGTAAGATTCTCATTATTATCTTATATGTAGATTATTTAATTTTTACGGACAGTGATGATCTCCACATCGCTAATTTCAAACAAGTCATGAAGGTTGAATTTGAAAACACTGACTTGGGATTGTTAAGGTATGTTTTAGGCATAGAAGTGAAGCAAACAAAAAATTAATTTTTACCTCTCAAGCAAAGTATGTGGCAGACATTTTGGAGAGGTTTAAAATGAAGAACACTAGGCCCACAACAACTCCAACTATCATGGGATTGAAGTTGAGCAAAGAATATTGCAACAACAATGTCAATCAGACATTATACAAAAGCATGAGAGGCACCTTGATGTATTTGAACACCACTAGGCCAGATATAATGTATGAAGTAAGTTTGGTGTAAAGGTTCATAGAGACACCCAAGGAGACACATTGGCAAGCAGAAAAATGGATTCTAAGGTATGTCAATGGGACAAAACAATATTTCATTTTGTACACAACAACAAGTGATTTTAGGCTAGTTGGTTACAGTGACAGTGATTGGGTAGGAAGTGTCAATGACAGAAAGAGTACGTGAGGATATTTTTTTCAATTGGGTTCTGGAGCCATTTCACGGGCCTCCAAGAAGTAGCCAATAATGTCATTGTCAACAGTCGAAGCTGGATATGTCGCAGCAACAACAACAACATGTGAGGTAGTTTGGATGAGAAGGATGTTGAGGGATCTTCATCATGACCAAGAGGGAATGACAAATATTTTCTATGACAACACCTCAACAATTGCATTGTCAAAAAATTATGTCTTTCACAAGAGGACCAAGCATATTGATGTTAAATATCATTTTACCATAGAGTTGATTAGCAATGATGAAATTGTGTTGCAACATTGTAGGTCATAGGAACAATTTTATGATATTTTCACAAAGCCATTGGCATCTGAAAGTTTTGTTTATCTCAGAAACTATTTGGGAATTGTCAATGGCAACAATTGTGATTAAGGGGGAGTGTTGGAAATATTAATCCCAACCACCATGTTAAACACCCTGAAAACAACCATACTTGTTAGAAGTATTTCTGTAGGTTGTGTTTCTATTTGAAGATGGAAGGACTGAAGCCAGAACAAAAGTACAGCAAAAACCATTCCATAACACAACAATTAATTTAAGGAATTTAATGTATTTTGGTAAATATATATGGGAAACCATTCATTCTGTGATTATTTCCCATACTACATAAACACCTGCTTGATTACTATCCACACTCAACAACAAGAGCGTATTAATTATTTTTCTCTGTCATGTATTAATGTCAAATTGTATGTTGAGACAAATATGTATGTAAAAGTCATTTTGCAAATTAGAGAAAAATGAGAGCGAGAGTCAGTGAGGATAAAATCGTGGAGCAAGTTTTGGTGGGCACATGGAAACAACAGTTACTGTGTCTTAATGTGTGTTATTCTGCGTGAAGTCTAAATCAGTTTAAACCTTGTTTTATTTGGTGAATGAGCCATAGTCTCATAGGAATGTATTTTTCATGAATTAGAAATTAATCCTAGGTTTTTATTGTTGCTTCAAGATTACTCTTTTTACGTTGAGTTTTTTTGTTTGTTGCCATGAGTGAATACTATGTTTTAAGCCCTTATATAGCTGTGTGAAAGCTAGATGTGCAAAATCGAGCTATACGAAATCATGTTCGTGAAAATCTCCCCTATTCCTCTCTGCATAAATTTTCTCAACAAATCCATCCATTGGTCTTTCTTTTAAACAATCATTCATAATGTAAGTGTAGATACAAACCAATTTCTCCAATGTGAAACCCCTCTGGTCATGGGCATCATCTGCAATGCATGATGGGTTTCCTTCTATGTGCTTGGATAGAAACTGTCAAAGGCTTTCTGTAAAACACACTTTTATTGCTTCTATGTTTTTTTCTTTCATCCAAGAACCTCACTTTTTATCAACACTTACTACATGTATGCCCATTGAAATGAGATCACATTCTCTATTAAGAAGAAAAATAGGGAATTGTTGAAATATTAATTTGTGCTTTATGATTTTTCTGTCTTCTTTATCATGGCATTAGATTTTTATGCTGTATAAGACTCTAGAGAACATAGAATTTTAATTTTTTTTGGGACGTGGGAGGACAATAAAAAAGTGTGAAAGCAACTTGAATTTCGCACCTATAAAAAAGAGAGAGTGCGGAAATTGCTCATATCTTGCCCAATACGTCATTTCCGCATATAAACCCAAATAAATTACACAAAGAAACATTATCTAAAATTTAAAATTGTCACACAATGTTGTTATGAAACCAGCTCCCAAAAAAATAGAAAATAGAGTCAAATGCCTTAGAATTCAACCTCTTCAAGGGGGCAACCTCCTTTACATTACACAAATGAATAATTCTTGGATGATTCAAATGGAAAAACCTCTTTTCTATATAGGAGTCTAAGGAGTCACAATATAACCCAGCCAACCTAACAATAATAATATAAAGCCACAAAAATAACAATAGAGTGATTCTATGGGGCACAATAATAACAATATGGGGACAATAGGGGCACAAAAATATTAATAAGGGATACAACTACAATAGTAATTGGGTAATCACTAGTATTATAGGGACCCTAAATGCCCCTCTCCTTCAAAAAAAGTGTTTTCCTCAACGCTATAGTAGTTCTGGATGCTTCGATATAAAATTCTCATCCTCCCATGTGGAATCTTCAGTGGGTAAGTTCTTTCGTTTGATGAGATACTCTGAAATTGATAGATTTTGTAGTTGTCGAGTTCTTGTTTTTGTGACTGCTTCGTGTTCCAATATAATTTTTCCTTCCTCCTCAAGTTCTCGCAATATTGTTTGAACTGCGAGCTTGTCTTCCTATAACCTTCTTTAAACATGAAATATGGAAAACTAGGTGCACTCGAGAAGCTGCAGGAAGCTCCAATTTGTATGCCATAGTACCAATCTTTTGCAACACCTTATATTAACCATAATACTTTGGTGATAATTTATTATCCTTCTTAGCTTGCTTGAGGTACATTTGTTTGTATGGTTGTAGCCGTTGGAATACCCAATCACCTACATGAAAACTTCTTTCGTTGCAATGTTGATTTGCCTGTTATTTCATTCTATTTTGTTCCAACACGAGGTTATCCTTGAAGAGTTGGAGGACTTGTTGTTGATGATCGTTGTGATGTTCCACTTCTTGAACCTTACAATTCTCTCTTAAATATGATGTGATGGATGCAGGGAAAATTTTAACAACCACCCTAAATTTATATGTATAATAATGGGCTAATCCCCATGACACATAGGAAAAATGGGCTAATCCCCACCAGATAATATTATCTTGTATAGTGATGGAGAATCTTTCACTGAATTATAAAATCTTGTAAGATCTTGGTAAATCTTTTACTGAATAATAAAACATTGTGAAGTCTTGGAGAATGTTTTGTTAAAGTATGAAACCATATATGATAATAAAAAAACATATTCATTAAACTGTAATATACTAACATACATGTCTGGAATAAAGAAACATAATTTTCTCTTCCTACAATTAATGTTCCAAGTTTCAGTGGCCATGTTTGTGAAGGTTCTTACAATACACTCTTTCATATCCTTCTATTAGTTTTGATAATATTCCACAACAAAGTTCCTGTAGGTGTTGATATTGACCATGAGTTCTGTGAAGGTAGGAGAGATTAATATTTTCTCTACAACTTTTGTCAAGCTACCACTTTTTTCAAGTTATCAAATTTCTTCCTTATTCCATAGACTCCAACTACGAGAGAAAAAAAACACATCAAGTTTGTTTACCCCAACACACCAACAAGAAACAAGCCCCAACTATATTATATAAGAAAGTATTAGGTATCCCAAAGGCTTGAAGGGAATCTAGTTAAAAGAAGTGACAATTGTGAGAAGCCTTCCAATCAAGATATGAATATATAAATGTAGATTTATTTTATTTTAATTGGAAATCTTCAATTAAATAATAAAATTTAATTACGTGTCTCCCAATCTAGATTTCTTATTAACATAATTCACTACCCTCATATGTCTCGCATTTTTTAACAGCATTGTAACATGTAGATTAAGTTCCTTTTTGGTGAACAATCTCCACCTTTTAGGAAAATATGGTGCAGTGGCTCCAACCCCTACAGATCATTAGGACAAACTAAGAATAGTATAGAAGATGAAAGGTTGTACAAACCAGCTTATTTTTCAAACAACCAACTAATCCAACATCAGTACCTAAACTTTTTCATGAAGATATCATATTGAGAATGTTTGAAAAATGGTGGGAAATCATTTTCATGAAGATATCATATTGAGAATGTTTGGAAAATGGTGGGAAATCTTCTGCGAGGGTGATCTAAAAAGAGTGATAAGGTTTCACTATTTTGAATTTCTTTTGTTAAATCAGAAAAACCAATATTGGTGGAGATATTGGTATTTTTTACTAAACTTTGTGAAGTGACTAGATGTAGCTTTAACCATTCACCTTAATATTTTTCACAATATAATTTCCTAAGTCTATTTAATGTCTTCATTATCATAAAAACCAACCTATATCCATCTTAACTCCACATCTACCACTCTTAGAGGGATGAAATCTATTTATCCCTCCGAGCACTTCATAGACCCAGAATTAAGATGGATCTAAGATGATAGAATTTCTCCTTTAGATAGTCTACTCTCACATGAATACCATGGTATTACCATAGGTCAATAACATGGGTTATCATAAACCTAGAGCTTAAAAATTACTATTAGCAATTTATAAAAATTAATAAAATTAATAATTGATTTTTATTTTATTTTTTATTTTAACCAAGTTAAAATGTTGAACATACATTAAATTACAACATCCGTTTTTACTCTTGATCCACCAAGCCCCGCGAGGGATCAATTTTTTTTTCACTCTATGCTAGTTTGCGTATCACGACATTTCATCCCTCTCGGGTCTTAGTAGATCCAAAGTAGAGATGGATCTATGTTGGTTTAATTCCCCCCTTTAAATAGGCTACATTCCACGTGAATACCATGGGTCAATACCATGTGCCATTTATTTCTATTAATACTAATATTAGGGTTAATAATGTTTTTTTGCATGGTACTAATAATAATCTAACCCATGGTCTTCAAAGACATTGGATACAAGGAGTGGAGTATCAAGAGAGCTATAAGAAGAGCTCAGGATAAGGCCATCTCTAAGCATCCCCGTGAAGACAAGAAAGAAAATCATGGGAAACTTTACCTTCCATTCATCCAAGGGATTACAGATAAGATTGCAAAATTTTTAAGGAAGAATAACATAAACACTCAATTTACAACATGTGGAACTATAAGGCAAATGCTGAGGTCAGTTAAGGATAACATTGATCGTCAACAACTCAAGGGTGTGTACAAGATCAATTGCTCATGTGGCAAAAGTTATATTGCGGAAACAAGTCAGTCTCTGAAAATAAGACTAAAAGAGCACGTGGCTGACATAAAGAATGAGAGATCCCATACATCAGCCCTTGCAGCGCACTCGTCCAAGACCAAACATCATGTGTGTTTGGAAGACGCCAAAGTAATTGCAAGAGAGGACAGCTATCATAAAAGAAAAATCAGAGAGGCCATTGAAATTATGAAATTTCCTCATAACCTCAATAGGGACAATGGGAGTGAAATCAATGGAAATTGGCTTCCCCTAATCAGACAAATAAACCCCTCTGGACCTTTGGAAGCATAAGATCAAAAAAGAGGTTTTTCATTTCAAACATTTAATTAATTAATTAGATGAGTTAAAACAAATTAATTAATTTGATTTGATGTTTATTAATTAATTATATTAATTAAATTAAATTAAATTAATTCTATTTAATTCTAAATAAAAAAGAAATTAAACAAAATTACTC
>APFE030002743.1:24473-36564 GCA_000404065.3 Pinus taeda
TAATAAGAAATAAAAATAAGAAATCATCTGTCGGTTCCTTTATAAAATTAGTTTTCCTGGTTTATTTATATCTAGGTCACAAGGCTCTCTTCTCTCAATAATCTTTCATTCATATTCTATCTGATTTAGTCCTGATGATGGACCCCCTTTGGGGTTTGAAACATCGCCAGAATGAACTGGAAACTGTGGATAATCCGGATCATGACACTACGAAAAACTTCCACAGAAGCTTAAAATCTAACTAACCTATGGTATTTGGCCCATACTATTTTTCCCATAGGTTTCACCTAAATATAATGCATTTTTTGAGTGTTCGTAAATATAAGGTGACTTATGGAGTAAAGATAAAAAAATGTTTTATTTATTAACCATACATCTCATTATCTATATTTTTATTAATTCACCATACCTCTTTTAGAAATATGGTATTTGGCCCATAGGATTCACTTAAATAAAACCTCTTTTTTCGGCCTTCATAAATAGAAAGTGGGTTATGGACTAAATATAAAAAGAGGTTTCATTTATTTACCACACCTCCAGTTTATTTATATTTTTATCTATTTACCATACCTTTTGAGGAAGTATAAAAAAAGGTTTTATTTATTTAGCATACCTCCACTTTATTTATATTTTTATTTGTTTACACCCTTGCATGTATATAAGGTGACTTATGGAGTAAATACAAAAAATGTTTTATTTATTTACCATACCTCTCATTTATTTATATTTATGTTAATTTGCCATACCTCTATTATAAATATGGTATTTGGCCCATAGGATTCACTTAAACAAAATCTATTCTTGAAAATTACGGCGCATGGAAGGTTGTAACTCCCAATTTCAAGAGCTAAATTTACCTTTTTTACCCTCTCCCTTAAAATAAGGTGGGCTAACCTCCATACCTAATTTTTTTATAAAATAAATTTGAGGCAATTTGTAAAAATGTACCATGATGCAAAATATTCACCCACTAAAAATTTAAAACCCCTTAATTTCACCAAAGGACGAAAATTTGCCCCTAAAATTTTCCATGGATGGATGGCAGCTGATATCCATAAAGTGCCATAAATGGGGTTATTTTTGTTGCTGTATCGAAGGAAGTGTTATACCACCATTCAGCTAGAGGCAACCATTTGACCCATTGTGTCTGTTTATCAAAGACAAAGCAATGAATATATGCTTCCAAACATTTGTTTAGCATCTCAATTTTCCCATCAGATAGAGGATGATAGGATGAGATATGAGCTAATTGAGTACCAAGACAAGAAAATAATTTTATCCAAAAATTTCTAGTGAAAATGGGATCTCTGTCACTTACAATAATCTTTGGATTTCCATGTAGCTTTTGAATTGTTTCCATAAATGTAGTAGAAACTATACTAGCTTTAAATGGATGTGATAATGCACAAAAGTGCACATACTTGGTAATTCTGTCAACTACCAACATGATGACACTCTTTCCCTTAAACTTGGGTAAACCTGTGATAAAATCCATTGAAACCTCCTCCCAACATCGGCTTGGAATGGATAAAGGTTGTAATAGACTCAGGGTCTTAATTATTTCAACCTCATTTTGTTGGCAAACCAAACCTTCCACAACAAACTTTTGAATATTTGATTTAAGGCCATCCCAAAAAAATACTTTCTTAACCTTGTGGTAAGTTTTTAAAAATCTTGAGTGCCCTCCTAAGGGAGAAGTGTGCAGTTCCATAAGAATCTTTTGTTTGAGTTGGAGATTCTTACAGAGGTATAAATGATCTTTGTACCATAACGAATCATTTTTCCAGCTAAATGTATCAGTTGTACTCGAATATGTTTGTAACTTTCGAATAAGTTCCCATACTTCTTCATCATTCTTCCATTCCTCCCTTGCTTCGTTTATCCAATCTAGTTGGATAATATAAATGGCGCACAACAATGCTTCCACATCCTCATCATTTCTTGAGAGTGCATCTGACACCACATTTTGCTTCTCTTTTTTGTAGATGATTTCAAAGTCATAACCCAACATGTTTGTGATCCACCTTTGTTGCTCTTGAGAGGATAATGTTTGTTCTAAAAAGTATTTAAGGCTATCATAATCCGTTTTTACCTTGAAGTGTCTTCCCATTAGGTAGGGTTGCCATTTCTTAAGTGCATGTAGTATTGCCAACATTGCCTTCTCATAAATAGCTATGTGTAAAAACTTTCCCTTGATTGGACAACTTTCAGAGGCTATGGGTCTTTCATCTTGCATTAAAATAGCACCAATTCTATTTCCTGAAGCATCACATTCCACAATAAGAGTTTTTGTGAAGTCAGGTGTAGCTAAGACCAGTGCTTGGTACATTGCCTCTTTAAGATGTTCAAAGGCCTTTGTTGCTTCTGGAGTCCATGAAAATGCACCTTTCTTCAATAATGTTGTTAGAGGTGCTGCTATTCTCCCATAGTTCTTAACAAACTTGCGATAATACCCTCTCAACCTGAGAAATCCTCACAAATGCTTTATGGATGTGGGGATTTTCCATTCCTTAATGGCTTTAATTTTGTCAGTGTCTACCTTAACTCCTCCATGAGATACAATATGACCCAGCTATTCCACCTCTTGTACTCCAAAGAAACATTTGGATATTTTTGCATATAATTGTTTCTCCTCCAATAGTTGTAGCACCCTATCAACATGTTCAACATGATCCTTCCAAGACTTGATATAGATTAGTATATCATCAAAAAATACTAACACAAATTTTCTAAGGGAGGGTTTGAAAATGGAATTCATCAAACCTTGAAACGTAGAAGGTGCATTGGGAAGTCCAAAAGGCATGACCAAAAATTCATAATGACCCTCATGAGTTCTAAATGTTTTTTTCCAAATGTCTTCAGTCTTCATTCTCATTTGATGATATCTTGAATGAAGATCCAACTTGGTGAAGTAAATTGATCCATATAACTCATCTAGTAATTCATCAATGATAGGAATGGGAAACTTATCTTTAATAGTGAGCTTGTTGAGCTCCCTATAGTCCAGACACATGTGCCATGATACATCCTTCTTGTGTACCAATACTACTGGAGCAGAGAAAGAACTTTGACTAGGTTGAATTATACCAGCCCCTAGCATTTCTGCAACCATATGTTCAATTTCACTCTTTTGGGCATAGGGATGTCTGTATGGCTTGATGTTTGGAGGAACACTTCCTAAAATCAGATGAATAGCATGATCATCATCACAAATATGGGAGACCTTTTGGAGTTTCAAATACCTTGGAATGATTCTCCAAGATTTTTTTCAGATTTGGAGAAATAGATGACTTTGATGTGGAAGCATATAGCAAACATAATTGTGCAATTACACCTCTTTGTTGCTTTTCTAGAAGCTTTGTCATATTGTTAGAGCTGATTATCTTTCCTGGTTTCCCTACAATTCCCCTTAATTGAACTTCCTTTCCTTCCGTAGAAAATTTCATGAAACGTTCTTGAAAATTAAAAGCTATTGTACCCAAGGATTGTAGCCATTAGACTCCTAGTACAACATCAGCACCTCCCATTGGAATGGAAATCATTGGGCTAGTTACTACATATTCTCCCATCGATAGCTTGATATTATGGCACTTTCCAAAGCAATTTATCATTTCTCCATTTGCAACCATCACTTGACACTTCGGTGCTGGATATAGGAAGCAATTCAATTCTTTTGCTTTCTTACAATGAATAAAATTGTGGGTACTTCCTGAATCAATCAGCACTATTACCTTTTTCTTCTTAATTTGTCCTTCTATCTTTATGGTTTGAGGAGTGGTAATTCCAGCCAATGCATTAAAAGATATGATTGGATTCATTTCTTCTTTAGCTAGGCTTTGTTCCTAGAGTATATCCTCTTCTTTTGACCTTTTTTGCTCCTTTTCTTATTCCTCTTCACAATCTATGTAGAATAATGTTTTCTCAGCACACTTATGACCTTTAGCGTATTTGCTATCATAATTGTAACAAAACCCTTTTGCTCTTTTTTCTTCCAATTGTTGTGGTGTCAACATTATAGGTTGTGGAAGACTAGGGGCAACAACACTTCCATCTTTATAATTGTTAGTGGTATGCTTCCTCATTGCCATAATTTTGCTTTCCATTTTTCTTGCTAACTTGAATGCATTCTCTAACGAATCAGGTTCCCAAAGGTGAACATCATGTTGGATATTATCCTTTAGCGTCCCTATGAACACATTAATCCTATGCTCCTCTGAATATTTTTTACCCTTATGTTCAATTTTTGGAACTCCTCAATGTGCTCCATTATTGAACCCTTTTGTTTGAGACTTATCAATTAGCTAAAAAAAGTGTTTCTTTTTGTATCCTCATAATGTGCTGTCAATTCTGTCGTAAAAGTTGCCCAAGTGATAATTTGCTTACAAGAGCAAAGCCATTGATACCATACAAATTGATTTGGTTCCAAATATAATGTTTCAATACGTACATTTTGTCTGTTTTGCACATTATTGAGATAAAAAATTGCTCCATCTGTAATATCCATGTTGCGGGATCCTTGCCATCAAACTTCCTCATATTGATTTTTGGAATATGGTGGGTCTTCGATCCATCATTATAGTCTGTGGAATCATGATTACCATTTATTTTTTTCTCATCATGAGCTTCCTTTACTACCCTTTCACCATTAGTAAGCATTTTTTGTAGAAACTTTGTCAAATCTGTCTTCAAATCTGTCTTCAAATCTGTCTTCATATCTTCCATGCCTGTCTTCAAATTGTCCATCTTAGCTTCCACGTCATTCATCTTAATTTCTATGCCTTTATTTAAACAATCCATCTTAGCTTCTACACCTTTCTTTAAACCATCCATCTTAGCTTCTACATCTTTCTTTAAACTATCCATCTTAGATTCTGTTGCTTTTTGTGCAAGTGACACTTGTTGCACTTGGTCTCGTAATTTTGATATATCATGTTGCATTTCTTCCTCTTCTTCATCAGTCATGCTAGAGCTTTCATGTTGCTTACTAGTTGTTTTCATTTTCTTTCCTCACGACATCAATTATCGATAATAATGCTTTACTATGCCCTTTGAATTCCTTCAAACTAATTTTTCAAACCAAGCTTATGCAAAAATTAAAAAAAAACTACACATTGTTTTTCACTTTGTGGGATCTTCATATTGATCTGATGTATCTCTATAATTTTGGATCACCTAGTTCTCAAATTGTGACCTGCAGTAGCCCTCTGCGTCCTCTTTCTAATGCCACCAGTTTGATCCCAACTAAATTCTCCAGAGAAGAGTTATGCTAAATCTCCCACAGTGACGTGACTATAGACTAGTTTAATAGAGCTAAATTGTATGATCTGCCACGAGTCACTGTTTCGTCCTATGGCTCTAAAAAATATATACAAGAAACTACGGTCTATCCTCTTTCTATACCTTCTTACAAAACTTCAATCTGATGCTCAGAGAGAAAGTCATGATGATTTTCCCCAGGTCACCTTTTTGGAATGTAACTCGGGGGTCTACAAAAAATATCAACTTCCTCAAATCACATCTCTGCAAATATAGTGCGAAAATCTCTGAAACTCGGACTCAAGGTTCAGTGTGATTTTGTCTCAAATGGGTTGTTTTTCAGCTTCTGAAACATTGCAAAAAAAAAGTTATAGAGAAAATTCTACGATGACCTATTTGGAGTAGAAAAACCCTAGAATCCAAAGCTCTGATACCAAATGTTATGAAACCAGCCACAAAAAGATAAAAAAGATAGTTGAACGCCTTACAATTCAACTTCTTCGAGGGGGTAACCTCCTTTGCATTACACAAATGAATAATTCTTGGATGATTCAAATGAAAAAAACTCCTTTATATATATAGGAGTCTAAGGAGTCACAATATAACCCAGGCAACCTAACAATAATAATATAAAGCCAGAAAAATAACAATAAAGGGATTCTATGGGGCACAATAATAACAATATGGGGACAATAAGGTTACGACAATATTAATAAGGGATACAACTACAATAGTAATGGGGTAATCATTAGTATTATAGGGACCAAACACATGTGTTGAAGGAGTGAACAAAATTGCCCAAAAGAAGCCATTTGAGCAGTGAAAATCACAATTTTTTTTTGCAACATAACATGTTTTATCAAGGGCTCACTGAAGTCAAAATTCCAAAGGTGCATAAGTCGTTTTGGGAACCTCGTCAAATTTTAAAAGGTTCACTACATCACAAGACTCAATTCATTTTTTTATTCATGAAATTCGACTTCAATTGTGTGTCTTCAATGAAAGGATTTGTTCATGAAAATATTTCTTTTAAGGTATTTTAAAGAAAATGATTTAAAAAATGTTTTTTTTTTTTGTCTGTTGAAAAGTAATTTTAAAGATATTTTAGGGAGCTTATTTCATTGAGAAAAAATGATTTTTTAAAAGAGGTGGTGTTTGATTCAATTTAAAAAAAAAAGGGGGTGCACATTTGCATTTGAAGAAATTACTTTTTCTAGCACTTTGACCCAAACAGTGACTCTGCTTGGAAAAAATTATGAGTTTTGGTCTTTTAGAATGAAGATATTTTTACAAGCCCGAGAGTGTTGGGTTACACTTCAAAACGCCTATGTAGAACCGACCCAAGAAGTACATGTGACCATGACCAATAATCAGAGGAATGTTGCTATTGAACTTAGAAAGAAAGAGCACGAAGCCAAATGTTGGAAGCATAAGACAATCAATGACTCTATCTTCAAGAAGATAACCGACATATCAACAAAAAAAGAAGCTTTGGATATTTTAAAAAATGTGTAGCAAGTTAATGACACGTTCAATACTATTGAATTGTAGACATTAGGAGCTCAGTTCAAAACCATGAAGATGACTAACACAGAGAATGTGGATCAGTTCATGACTAGAGTCATGGGAATAGTCAATCATATCAAACTCATTGGTGAAACCATTACATATCGGAAGATTGTTAAAAAATTCCTTTGAAGCCTTCAAATGAAGTATGACATGGTTGTAACATCCATTTTGTAATCCAATGATTTTATGACTTTCTGAGCAGAACAATTGACTAGATCACTTCTAGCACATGAAACAAGACTCAACTTGGCAGAAGATTCCATGGAACAAGCTTTCAAATCACATCTCTCTCTTTGTAGAGGAAGATATAGAGGATATAGAGGTGGGAGCAAGTGTGGTAGAGGCTGATCAAAACATCATCATGCAACAAAGAAGTGGAGACCTCTAAAAAACAAAAACAAAGAAACATAATATGGAGAAAATCTAATGTTAAATTCCATTACTACAAAAAAATTTGAGCATTATGGACATGAATGCAGAAAGAAATAGTCAGATCAATAAGGAGGGAGCATCCATGTAACAAACGCCTCCCACATCTACCCAAGTAACTGTGCAATTGGGGTAAACATGTGATGAGAAGTTACTATGATATGGTTCAGCCTCTACACAACATACCAGATGTTCTACACCTGCTACAAGACTCCCACAATGCATCCAAGTCATTTCCTTGATAGGCCCCTAGGTCCTACTAATCTTCTAGACCACTAAACCCCTTGACACTCACTTTATATATATAAGGATCTGTCTGAAAACCTATGGATGCACACATAGCATGGGTATGCATGCGTATGGGGTTTTTTCTCCGTATCTATGCTTGCGACTCCAAGATTTATGCCACCTCTCAACCCTAGAATCCAGGTCACCCAGAAACCCCCGTAGCTTTTAGAATCCATGAAATACATTATGAAAAAACTTATAAATTAAAAATTAGCTCGAGGACTAGGCCTGACCATCCCCAATAGGGACCGACATTCTGTCTAACACTTGATGTCAATGTAATCTAGAGGAAATGAATACAAGGGAGAGTGTAAATGACTCATAACTCACATGAGACTTGAAAAGAAGGATCACCACCCTCTTCCTTTAAGTGTTTTGACATCAGTTTGCTCTTGCATTCATTATACTTTCAGTTACAAGTAAATACATGAAAATAACTAGTTATATAACCAAAATTAAGCCATGTAAATAGGTATGAGATAACAACTATTAAAGCCACATATTAACAAGTACAAAATCAAGAGAACCTAGCTTTTATTAAACATAGGAAAACTTGACTAGTTTTGGGACTTCCACGTACCACCTGATAGTAGACATGGATGGAAAAATTCATTCTTCCATCTGGTCACCCCCATGCCATATTCCTAGCATGAATGTGGGATCTCATGGATAAACCAATCCAACAAAAAATGAAGGGAACCTAGAGGTTAAACCACCTCCACCCTCACCAAATTGTGATCTCACCAAAACTGGCATCAAGGTCACCAAAATAAACCAACCTAGGAATGCATGTAGACTCCATCACTATCCTTAGGGAATCTTCTATCTCCTTGCCTTCAGGCTTTACCGCTATCCACACCATACCACTAGGCCCTAAATGAAGACACTAGCCTCTCAGGATTTACCACAATCCACACCAGATCACTAGGCCCTAAATTGAGACTCCACTCTGAGGTTTTACCATGTATCTCACCAAAAGCAGTCAAAGGATTCCTAGGCCTTTTTGAATTCTGTTAAGACCACCTCTACCTTAGATTCTGAAACTATCCGAAAATTCCAAATCTCAAAACCGAGAAAACAATCCCATCACACCATGGATATCTAGGAAAAGGCAAGGAAAGGCTGAAAACCACTATCATAGCCCATAAAAATGATACCACTGACAATAAGAGGACTGTATACAAACATAGAAAGCCATTCGTGTTAAAACCAACTAGGGAATCACACATACAATACGTTACGTGCAAGTATTCCTGCTAAAGTTTCTTGATCTTACTCTTCCTTGTTTGATATTTTCTTTCCTTTCCTTTTCTTTCTTTTCTCTTCCTTTCTCCAAAGAAAAGCTTGAGAAGAAGCTTAACACTAACAAAACTTTCCAATTGATCCTCATAAGCATTTTTATCAATGAGGCCTCTATTTTATTCAATTTCCATTATTTTCCTTCATTTTCCTCCTCACATGAAACTTGTAACCTTTCACCTTCCTTTTCTCCTAATTTCCTTTATATTCAAAAATAAATGTGCTAAAATACCTTTTTGCCTTTTTTAATTCCCTAGTCATTGCCTTTTCCAATTTCCTTAGCCATAATAAACTGAATGAACACCCAACCTAGGATGTATTTCCCAACATTCAATTTGGATTACGGGTTCTGTGACCTTGGTATTATTTTTGACTTTATTAACTTCTATTACATGAAATTTGAACCAAGTGCTATTATAGTCCATCTCTCCAACAATAAAGGATAATCCTATGAAACAATGTTTCTTTCTTGCTATCTTTATGAAGACACTCACAAAAAGGACCTTTGATTGTTGGAAAGTGGTTGTAGCAATCATATGATAGGTAACAAAGATCTTCTTTCTTATATTGATGCTTCCATAACATCATAAGTTAGTCTTGGAGATAATTCTTGTATTAAATCTGAAGGGAAATGTATTGTCCCTATTCTTACTAAACAAAATTAGGACAACTACATACCTAACATATTATGTTCCACATCTGAAGCATAACCTTATTAGTGTCGGACAATTGATGGAACATGGTTATGATGTAATATTTTAAGGGAACACATGTTATATCTATGACAAACCTCAGAAGATTGATAGCAAAGGCTTAGAAAAACAAGAATATGTTGTTTCCATTGACTCTTAGCAGTCGAATTCTATCACGGTCTTTAGTCCATAATGTGTCAAGAATATACGAGTTTCAACTATGACATTCTAGTTATGACCACATCCCATGCAAGATTCTAAGTCCTATTCAAAAAAAATCGATCATCATTGGTCTCCCTACTATGAATAAAAGAGATCTTAATTGTGAAATTTGTGTTCTGTCCAAGAATAAAAGAGGTAGCTTTCCCACATCTTCCTTTAGAGAAAAAGAACCTTTAGGGCTAGTCCATACAAATATATGTGGCCCGATACAGACATAGTCCATTGTTGCTAATGTTTATTTTCTGACATTCATTGACAATTATAGCAAGAAGATATGTGTTTATTTTCTCAAAAATAAATCAGATACTTTCTCAAGATTTAAAGAGTTCAAAGCATACGCACAAAAGCAGAGTGGAAAGCCTTTGAAATTTGTTAAGTTGTATAGAGGAGGAGAGTAAAAATCCAATGACTTTAATGTTTTTTTTCAACAACAAGGAATCACCATGTAGTGTTGAGAAATATAGGGCATGCAAGCTAAAGAAGTCTCTCTATGGGTTAAAACAGTCACCAAGGACATGGTATCATAAATTTGATACATTTATACAGGGACTTGGCTTCACCAGAAGAAAAGAAAATCATTGTGTCTATTTTAAATTCATTGGTGATCATGTTATTTATCTAGTCTTTTATGTGGATGATATGTTGCTGGTTGGAAAGGACGAAGAAATTATCTAGGATTTGAAGACCCCATTGTTCTTGAAATTCAACATGAAAGATCTTGGTGCTGCAAACTACATTTTGGGCATGGAAATTAAAAGAGATCAGGCAAAGAGGAATCTCTAGTTAAACCAAAGGAAGTATGTCGAGATAATATTAAAGAGGTTTAATATACAGGATAGTAAACCAGTGAAGGTTCCTATTCCTGTAGGTGTAAATTTATCTGCTGAACAACCTCCCAAGACAGAAGAAGAGGAAGATGACATGTATCGTGTTCCATATGCAAGTGTAGATGGTAGTTTGATGTATGCGATAGTCTGTATTAGACCAGACATTCCACATGTAATGGGAGTATTCAGCAGGTTTATGTCAAAACTGAGGAAGGAGCATTGGACAACACTGAAGCGAGCTTTCAAGTATTTGCGTGGCACTAGTGATTATGACTTGTACTACCAAGGAAGACCAGGAATGGACAGAGTGTTGGATATTCATGGATTTGTTGATGTAGACTGGGCTGGAGATCTGGATCAAAGAATATCTACAGGTGGGTATGTGTTTAACCTATTTGGAGGTGCAGTTAGTTGGATGAGTAAGAAACAATTTGTAGTGGCACTATCAACTACAAAGGAAGAATACATGGTAGCCACTCATGCAAGCAAGGAAGCAGTTTGGTTGCACAGATCATGTTCAAGTATGGGGTTAGTACAGGAAGCTATAAGGATAGTTTGTGACAGCCAAAGTGCAATTTTCTTGGCAAAGCACCTTGCTTATGATGCAAAGACAAAGCACATTAATGTTCAGTATCACTTTGTGAGGGATATGATAGAAGGCAAAAAGGTGTTTCTAGTAAAGGTGGACACTTTGAAGAATACTATAAATGCATTGACAAAAATTGTAACGTTTGAGAGGTCCTATTAGTGTAGAGAAACAATGGGCATTTGAGGGCTAGATAAATGACTAACCTCTCCTATGGCCCCTATGGAAAGAAAACAACAAGTGGGAGAATGTTTGCTTGTGTTATATTCTTTCCATGACTAGCCTCCCTAGTTAACTAGGGTGTTAGAAGGGGGGGCAAAGACCCCCTTCGTTGCATCGATTATGCAATGGGGGGGTTACAGGGGGTTTAAGGGGGTGGTTAGCCCCCCTCTATGGGATCTGGGGTAGTGTCCAAGGATTTTTTATTTTTTTGGACACTATATTATGTTGGGTGGACCTACCTATGTTTTTGTGCATGATTTTGGATGTGATGGTTTTTCAGTGCATGGTTTTGGATGCGATGGTTTTTCGGTCCATGGTATTGGATGCTTCGACATGTATAAATATGTCTTGTAATATTGAAAGGAACATAATGAAAAATCAAGCTAGTAGTCTCGGCTTTGGGGTCCAACGGAAAATCTCTATGTATATGTGTTTTATGTGTTATGCTCTCGTATCATCTATTTTCTGTATGGGGTAAAACGTACACTCCGATCCATCCAAGCTATGTAAACCTCTCTTTTCCCAAGCTAAACTAGTTTTTTTTGGAGTGAGTTTGAATGATCAGCAAGAGATCTATGGCTTGTAGCTTTCTAGTGTATGTTGAGGGAGAATAGTGTGTTTTGGTTTGCTTTAAGACTAGAGGGAAGAGGCCTTAAAACTTCCACTGTTGCGGATATCCATGAAGTGCTAGTAGAATCGTG